>KK119959.1:185473-223353 GCA_000611955.2 Stegodyphus mimosarum | reverse complement strand
TTGTCACAGAACAAGTGCCCTTTGTTAGAGGAACAGGGGGAGATGGAGACGGGGTGTTGTTAATGTAATAAATAAATTTTATTAATATTTACATGGTAATCATTATACTGTACATACTGATCATGCTGCTTTAGTGTTGTTATCATAGTGCTTTAGTAGATCATGCTGCTTTATTAGTCATAGTAATCATTTTACTGTACATACTTATCATGCTGCTGTTTAAATATTTAACACCCTGCTGGTCGGTTATTTAGATGGTCTTTAAAATTATCTATGTATGATTTTGATATTAAGTATAAATTAAGTTCTACCAATGTTGAGGTTGATACGCTCTCTAGAAATCCTATTTGCCAACATTTAAGTTTACAGTTAATTTATTATCATTAGAAGAAATTAAAGAATATCAAAATTTAGATAATGTCTGCAATCCTAAGTATAAGAAAGTGAATGATGTGTTCACCATTAAAAAACAGAGACTGTATAAAACTGTAATTCCAATGTCTCCTCGTACTAAATTACTTGAAAAGGCTCATATTCAATTTGTGTCCTCAATGCTAAATTTATTATCTCCTCAATATTATTAGCCAGGAATTGTTCAGGATGTTAGAAATTATTGCAAGCATTGTGAAATATGTTAATTTAATAAGAAAACTAAAGAAAGGAAAATTGCAAAATTTACCATCTTTCAGTGAACCTTTTGAAATATTGTCTATTGATACTGTTAGTGGTTTAAATTATTATAATTCTACTAAAACGTATATTCACATTATTATTGATCATGCAACTAGGTATATCTGGACTTTTGCTTCTAAGCGTGTAACTATTGATACTCAGATAAATCGTTTAAGGCAAATTTTTCAAATTCAGGTACCAAACAAAATTTTAAGTGATAGAAATGCTGCTTTCACATCTTCAAAATTTAAGCACTTCTTAAGGAATCATAATGTAAAACAATTATTTATTAACTACTATAAATAAGCCCCAAACTAACGGTAAAGTTGAACGCGTTAATCAAACAATTATAACTAGATTAAAATGCAAACTAAATTTTTATCACGGTAATGTTGCGTGAACAAAATTACTACCCCAAGTAATTGAAGAATATAATATTACCCCTCATTCTGTAACCTAATTCCCACCATCATATTTAATGTATGGAAAATTACCTTATGATTCCTTACTTCAAAATCAAAAATTATATCCACCAATTGAAGAAGCTAGGAAAATTGCTCAAAAAAGATCTGACGATTATCATAATGTAAATAAAGAAAGATGTGATACTCATTATAAACCTAGTAATTTTAAAGCAGGTGATTTAGTAATGTATGAAGAATTCCAATATCCTAATACACGTAAACTCTCTCCTCCTTTTTCAGGACCATACAAAATTTTAAAACAATATTCTGAAGTTACTTATGAAATTGATAAACCTAATACTCTAACCAAAAAGAAATCAGAAATTGTTCATTCAACCACATTAAGACCTTTTAATGCAGCCAGTGAATTTAAATTAACTGTTAGAAATAGTAGAATTCCAATCCCTGTCCAAATTAATTTATCTTTTAATTTTTCAAAATTCTGAATTAAAAGTTTTCCCGATTATGACATTTAATACCTGATTTGGACTACAAACCCTAATTATAACCAATTATTTTTACCGATGTTCACCTTTCCCAGTTGGCACCTTTCCTATCCTGCTTTTCCTTCTTCCCAGAGTTTTTCCGCTCAAAATTTGTTACATACGTCTCCCATAGCCCAGAAGATGAGAAGAGGAAAAACACTACCCATACATTTTTGAAAAATCTGGCTTTTACACCAGATTTTCATTCGAAGAGGAAAAACACTACCCATACATTTTTGAAAAATCTGGCTTTTACACCAGATTTTCATTCGAAGAGGAATGTTTTTATTCTTTTCTTTTTCTATGACACTAGGTTTTACACTATGTGTATTACTCCCTGTATTTTCTTTTTAGGGAGGATACAAGAAGTAATAACATACGCCCGCTATCCCCTAGGTAATACTCCTAACACCCCCCTCAAATTTTATCTTTTTATTTATTTAGCTATTTATTCATTTTTTGTTAGGAGATTGGTCAAGATACTGGCTTGGGTCTTTTCATATTTTTCATACCAGCCACGATCCTCTGACGATAGTTTAGCACAAAAGTGCTACCACACATACACACACTAACACATAATTTTAGAAAACAGAAATTTTCTTTATTTTTCTTTCATACATAATTTTGTAACAATTTTTTTTTCTTTCGTCTTGTTGTAGGGTAATATTTATTCTAGTTTCCAAAATTCCAAAAAAGACTTTAACTTGATCACGCAACTTACTTGTCTTTAATTAAAACTTTAATTTTAGTTTTCTAAGATTTTGTATTTTTACATATTGATTTTGATTCATTTTAAAAAAATTTATTTTGTACAATAAATTCTATAATATACAATGCCAAAAGCCAGTTACCTTTTATTAGGCAACAGAGGGGTTTTGGTATTTTGTACTTAAGCACCCTCCAACCATCAGCAATTAGTCACGTTGATTTGTTGGAGAGCACATGCTGTAAAAACTTAATTCAAGCTGTTATTGTCATAATGCATCAAGATTTACATTGAATTGTTTTCTTAGGGCATTATATTGTTTTGTATCATATTTTTATATTGTTTTTAAGTACGTCAATGTATTGTTAGTTACCCGCGATGAGACGACTGAATACAATTATAATACTTTACTCATAAATTGTATATCTTCCACTTTTTACATAAAAAGAAGTTTCCCATCTAGAGACTTAAAAAAAAAGGTATTTCAGTCATTTTCCACTATTTTTTTGTGAAAAGGACTTTAATACAAACTTTCATTCTTTAATAGACATTTTGAAGAAAGTTGAGGACTTTCATAATTCTGATTTATTATTTAATATTATTTTACATATATTATTTCTAAATTAGATGTTTAGTTCTAAATTATATCTTTACTTATAAATTATTAGTTTTATTGCAAAGTTATATAATTAAGAATTTTCTAATTGTATGAGAAAGAGCATAAGCATAGGGCATACGCTATGTCCTGGGTGTTTTTCATGTCTTTTCTCATACTTTTCTTGCTTCACTAATATACTAATGCTTTCCTCTCCCAGCCTCTTGTTTTGAGGGGGTAGGAAGAAGTAAAATATAAAAAATTACGATGGCTTTGCTCTACGCGAACAGGCAACCTCTAATTACCTTCCCGCAATATCAGGATCTTCCTCCTAGACCAATACTTTCCAGAACCCTCTGGCCGGTTATGTAACCGCTACTATAAATAGCTATACGCGCCATTTTTCTTCAGAATGCTTTCTGCCATTACTTAACACATGAACGCTTTGCTCTGTCTCTTCATCTTCTCTTTGTTAAAAATATTCATGACACCGAGATTTTAAATTTAATAGTATTACTATTTAAATCATTATTGAATATGTCATCTTCGTCTAAAGAAAATGAGTTGCCATGTTAATTGAATAAAGACGTGGAGTTTTTAAAGCGAAATTATTCTGTCTTCAGTTCTGCTGCCTTCCACTCGCAAAGACAACATCCGGACTCTGATTGGCTAAGCTGCGCCATTTCCAATTCCCATCGACTGCAAATATCACACACTATATATATATATATATATATATATATATATTTAAGGCAGATAGAGGGTAATCAAAAGAAGACTGATTCTATTATATATATGCGTCTTCTTTCAAGTTTTAACATATAAATGCAGTTCATCAGGACATTTAAGTGTCCCCTAAGCCTGTTCAGGCAACAGCCCCTAGAACTTAACCCAAGCCCTCGGCGCGCAGTTCGTGACGTCACTGCAGTAGGGATACTTTCGTCCTTGCAAACTAAGGTTGCCTTCTTAAATATCCATTTCAGAGGCTTATTAATAAATTGAACTTAAATTTTCATATTTAATTCTCATCGTTTATAAATCTGGAAAATACCCTGTTTTCATTAGAATGTGAAGAACCGAGATTTTTATTTTTAGAATGATTTTGATAGGAATAAATAGAACTTTTAATTCGATTAAAAGTTATCTTTACTGATTGTACCAAATTTAATCCCTGAGAAACTCTTCTTAACGAGAGAAACTTCACATTTAATGAATCGGAATTTTATTTGTACGCAATAATTAAACAGAAAGACATGAAGGCAGGATGATATAGATATCGATCCTAAAAAATTATATAAATCCTAACTCATTTAAATTAAGAAGATATTTTGCCTGGAATCAAGTAGCAAAATAAAACCATTAATTGAAGACAAATATAAGTAATCAAAGATGTTTATTAGTAAAGGCTCGTAGTAATTATACTTACCACGATTTATGCCTTGACGAATAAACATATTTCATAAGTATAAATAATATGCCTTATTTTTTATATATATTGCCGAATAATAATAATAATAACAATAATAAAAACTCATATTTTAAAAAGTAACACTAATCTTGCAACGATTTAAATAAGTTTTTATAATTATGAGACATTAATTTACAGAGAGAATTATATATTATTTCGCATTCTAAATAGAAAATATCAAACCTCTGATAGAGGTCTGATATTGATCTAAATAACAAACCTCTGAAAGAGAGAAATTTTATAGCATGATTTAGTAATTTTATGTGGAATGTAAATGTAACAACAATTCCTAAACGGGGATATTGAACAACAACAAATGAGAAAGACAATTATCATTGCATTATTACGGTCGAATAAAACTACTAAAATATAATGCCCTTAATATGCACTAAATTATACATTACGCTTCTAAACAATTAATACAGAAATGCTTTAGATAATATGTACATGCTTATTTTCAATTTAGTCAATTCAAAGAGGAAGGATTGTTCGAACAGAGGAAAAGAAGAGAAAGAAGAAAATCATCCAAATTGTCTTTCCAGTCAATTCAGAAATGGTCAAAACTGTCTATAAACTGTGAACAATACATATTCTTATTAATCATATACTGCATTTCATTATATAAAAACCATGCCATGATATTTCGCAACGACTACAATTTAAATTCTTTCTAAAGACAGCATAAGAAAGCAATGCTGTATAATAAAAAACAGAAATTAATCCATTCTAAAACGAGCGAAAACATGAAAACAGATTTTCATGACATTTAATTTACATAAATATGTGTGTACATAAATATGTATATGCATGCGTATCTATATATATACGTATGATAGTATGTTTTACATATGTATGACAAACGTGTTACAACTCAAATTTGCTTCATTCATTTGCTTATCGTTATCCCATAAGTGATATATTTATTATGGTCAAAACATTTCTATGCAGAGATTGTTATAATCGGATTTAATTGTCTAAGCTAGAATTAAATACAGCATTTAGTAAAATTTCATTTTTAATGCTTGACGTTGTATAAAGTGAATTTGAAGAATATCAGACCTGAACTCATAAAAATTTAAATAGCGTATTTTTTCAGATTAATATTAGAAATAAAATTGTCATTAGGTACAGAGATATTATCAAGATTTTTGAAGGTTTTCAGATTTTAATAAATACGCTGTTGTTATGACAAATGTATCGAGGTATTTAATTGCAAACATTTTGCAACATACAAAATGTATCTATAATTTTAAATTTTTATTAGTCCTACATTTAATGTAATCCTAATTTTAAGTCGCACATTTGTTTAACTTACTTTTGGTAAATAATGCCGTTTAATACAAATCAAGTAACTAGCGTCATGATAAATAAGGCCATCTGGCATAGATTGAACGACTAGCATGACGATAAACAATACTATCTGCTATAAATTAAATTAATAGCATTGTTAAGTCATCGTATTTATGTAATCACTATTATACTTACTATAAGATTAAATAAGTTTACTTTTTATAAATGTATGTACTCACTTTAGTTTATGATAATTATAATATATTTAACGCAGAAGTACTTAAGCACAAAGAATTCTTTCTCATTCGAAAAAGAAAAAAAAAAAAACTGTACTTTTGGACCATTTGGGTAGTTTCCTTTCCTGTTCGGTACACAGCACGTGTAAACCATATCAAAAATTTGAAGAACAAATAATATGCAAATGGAATATTCTTAAAATATCTAAAAATTGAAAAAGAATGTCGACTGTTCTTAAGCACGCCTACTGACCGAGTGACTGTGAAAACTCCCGAAATCCATCCACCACATTCCTCAGTGGGGAGAGTTACGTGAAATGTAATCGCTACTAACACTGACGTCACACCTCCTTTCGGGAAACGCGTCTTGGCCTTCATGTTGATTCTAGGGGGTGCTGGTTCAGGTCCCTATGCGATGGCATTTCTTGAATACCCTTATATACGTCACTGCTTTGAAGTCCATCGACTTACAACTGCCTCGCACGAGGCTCACAAAATGTGCAATCTGTTTCATTCCTTTCAGTTCTTGTTTAGGAACATTTAACTGTTTAGTGAAGAGGACAACATGCATATATTGCCTTTGCCATCCACCTTGTTTGCTGCAGAGCAAGTGGAATCTTGACATTGAAGTCATTTTGAGACCAACTTCCTACGTACAAGAGTGAGAGTTGTAATAACTCTTTGCAGTCTTCTCTTGGATGACTTCTGTCTTTTTTGGACATTTTGGATGTAGTAAACTATTCTCATTCGTTGTTCTCCTAGTAGTCTTGAACGGGACTTTTTTCATCCGGCATTGTCGTATATGATATCTTATTAAGTGAAGCTCACAGACTTTGGAACTTCCGAAAAATTTGGATGTCATGACCACTTAATGGTATGCCTAAAATGGTAAACACTCCTTTCAATATTAGTTCGTGGGTGTGATGACGGCAAACCAACTACAACAATGTTCGTCAGAATTCCCTTTCAAATCTGGTACATGTCCTTTGGCTTAGTACTGTATTAGATGTTGTGAAATCAAAAGACATATCGATGACATTGCCACGTAACCCAAATCACTCCACTTTCCGAAAAACTATTTCAGCCTTCTCCTCACGAGTGCTTTTTCAGGGCAACAGGGTATGCCAAGCAAATGCTTAAAATTTTGCCATTCACTAGAACCAAGAAACCCCTATCTGCCAAAGTTTTGACACTCCGATGGGTTACTGAAGGCAATAGTTTAGTATCCCAATGCAAAATCAAATGAGGACGATTTTCAAAGACTAAATGTTTGATTTTCTTTGCCATTTTATTTCTACTGATCGCCCGAGCTCGGCAACCGGTAGCTGAAAATAAGGAAAATTTTTAAAGATCGTGGCCAAGAGAAAAAAAATATGAAAAGCCCATTAGTACCAAGCACTTCAATATTAGAAATTTCACTAGTTTGAGATAAAAATGATCAATATGTGAGACCCCAAAATTTTATCCGATCTTCTTAAAATTTTTCATATATATCTTTTACATCACTGAGACTCGGAGCGTAAGAAAAATTACATGAAAATCTCATCTTTAGAAAAATGAAACACCCTAGGAGCCATCAGTCATGATAGCAGGTCACCTCTGTTACGCATCAGATGCACACTGAGGATACGACACACCAGAGCAGTCATTTTTACTGTCTTCTCCATTTCACCTAAAATCTCTAAAAAACTCTATGTGAAGAAGTCACAATTTTTTGGATCGTCTAAAGAACCTCGCAAATTATTGGTACCAAACATGAATCGAATGAAATTAAAATTAAAGAAGATATTATTAGTCATACCTAGAAGCTCAACGAGCAGTCATATTGACTTACAGTGAAACTGGATAGATTTATCTTGTTAACTCTTTCAGAAAACACATTTTCTTTGAAAAACATCTGCCCAACACATGCCTATCATTAGCTGATTATTTACAATAGGAAATACTTCATCTTCCTGTCAATGGTCCACTCCTTTTTGGCGAAATGTTATAGTCATTCGCTTATATAGTTATAGTCATTTGTAATAGTTCATTCAGTTGATGTTTCGCTGCAGTTCACTCTTTCAAGTGCGCTGTAATGGTAACTCGAAGGCCGCGATATCTAAGTCCAGACGAAATACAGAGCTGTCACCGCATTTATATGAAAATGAATCCGATGTTGAAGAACGTAGAATTGATGATGATATTGATTACTCCCTCCACAAAACTTACAGGAAAAAAATAGTTCTAGTGAATTCTGAAGGAAGCACGTAGGAGCAATCATTGGGAAAAAGTATTCAGCCTATCGAAATTTTCGCAGAAAATACTTAACCCTCAGTAATTGCGGCATCCACACCTGCTGAAACAGGTAAAAAACGTTCTTGTTTATGTATTTTTTTGAAAATTCCTGAAATATTTCATTTTTATTTAAAACATAATGAATCATTTATTGTCAAAAATATACGTATACTATTTTTTATTTTACCTTCCACTAATGGACAAGATAGAGAATCAAAGAGAAAACACGATTTATCTAACTCAAAATACGCACGGGGAAGAGAATGTCTTTTCCAAAACCACGAGGAAGGATCTATGTAAGTCTCGGAAGATGGAAGCTCATGGACTATGACATCTGCTTCACACACTACAGCTGGGATATATGGAGCCCAAAATGTGCTGAAAGAAATGTCGGGGACAATGCTTCGAGGTTGTTTATGCATGAATCAGTGTTACGCCATGTAAAAAAAAAATGCACAGAAGCAGTTTTGAACAATGAACAAAATTGAATACTTTTAGAAGAACTTGATGCTTTTATTGCTATTTGTGCAAGAGGATCATATGGTTGCAATGACATGGATTTAGGATTTATTGTGGAATAATATATGGTGTCCTCCCTTTTTTTTTTTTTGAGAAACAATGTCTCGTAATCACTTTTGAGATATTATGAAATATCTAAGGTTTGACTTGAAGACAATTAGGGCTCAGCTTTAGAAAATGATAATTTGAACTTCTTTCAGATATTTCGAATACATTTATACAGAAATGTGCTATTTCCTGTAAGCCAGAAGAAACTCTAGTTGCGGATGAGTAGTTATTTCCATCCAAAGCCAGGTATAAGTTTATACGGTGTATGCCAAATAAGGCAGATAAATTCAGTATCAAATTTTCGATGCAGATTCGAAGTTTATGGGCAATGCTTTTCCATATATTGGAAAAGATACATCTAGAGCTGAAACTGAAAATATTTCTGAAAATATTGTAATGCGTCTGCTAACCGTTATCTGAATTCAGGTGCAAATTTGACAGACGACAATTATTTTTCCTCACTGTTATTAGCTAAAAGAATTAAAATGAGGAATACAAGTTTTGAGCGCACAGTAAGAACACATCGAAAAGAAATTCCACGTGAAGTAAGGGATTCAAAAACCCGGCTATTTGAAACAATTTTGCTAAAGAGTGGTGAAAAGACACTGACGGTCTCTCAAGGTAAAAGGAATAAAAATGACCAACTACTAAGTACCTTACATCCGAGTGTAATTTAGACTCAGGTAATAGGAAGAAACTTCCAGAAACAGTAGAATTCTACTACAAAACCAAAAGTGGAGTTGATATCCTTGACCAGATGACGCGTAAATATTCCGTTCGGACTGCTTCACCTAGATGGCCTATGGTATTGCATGTTTTCGATATGTTGGATTTATCAGGAACAATGCTTATGCTGTCTTCAAAAAATTGGGTCGTAAAAATATTACGATGCACAGCTTCCTCTTTCAATCAGCAGAGGATTTAAGACAGCTTCGTATGAACAGAAAAAAAAGCACAAGATTGCCCCAGGAAATTTCCCTCTAGCAATAGGTTCTCTAAGAAAAGACGTCAGTGCCACACTGGACTTCGTATTAACAATGGAACAAATGAGCGTGTAAAAAATGTTCATATTATGCGTGTAGAAAATGTACTTCTAGTATTAAAAAAGTTGTTTTGTGTAAAAATTGCGAAAATTTATAAAATGTATTTTATTAAGGGCAAGCGAAGATTTATTAAAAAAACTTTTTTTTATAAAGATAATCTATTGTTCTACAAAGAAGTTTTTAAACACATATGACTAAGTGTAGTTCAAAGATTATAAAGCATCTGCATTTTGATATACATATTTAATTCACTAAGCTGTCAATCTGACTGTCGGTAGCGCTTCTAAGTAAGGAAAAAGTGCGCTTCTAGTGCTAGGAGCCATCAGTCATGATAGCAAGTCACCTCTATTACGCATCAGAGGCACATCGATGGCACGACAATGCGTTGAGTCCTTGGTCTGCAATGTCCCCTGATCAGAGCCATTCCTAGGGCATTAGCTGTCCGCGCACTTACCGAAGATCGCTGCGCCCGAATTAAAAAAAAATGCTCAGTGATTAATAAATTTTTTATTTCATACTCACTAGGTACTTATATATGAAAACTGTATAAAACATATAATGAATTAAAAATATTTAGGCGTGGTATCGCTAGGATTCGGCCGCCCGCGTACTTTTATGCTCTGCACCAACAACCCCTAGAATTTATGTTGATTCTAGGCGGTGCTGGCTGCACCTCCGCTAGGAACGGCCCTGTCCAAGGCCATCTCTCATCAAGACAGCCTTGCCCTGCCCCTGATCAAGCATATCTGGGATGTGATTGGCCGTTGTTTGTCTGCTCTGCCCCAGTCGTTACCGGAGGACGAATTGTGTAGGAGAGTTCAGAATATATGGGATCTCATCCTTCAGGACACATCCGCACATTAACTGAATCTGTACCTCCTAGGGTTGCAGCTTGCATCTCCGCTAGAGATGGTCATACATCTTGCTCATTTCCAGTATATTTCACCACTGTATAAATTTATCTTTCTATAAATAACGTCACATATTTACATATGCATGCTGTGTCTGTGTATCAGCTGACATGACATTTTACTCAAACTTTCATGGTACTGCATTTTCTACTATGTCGGGCAGTGTACATACTTCTGAACTACTCTTCCCCTGAAAAGTTTGAGCCTTCACTTCCAGAGGTGAAATCAGACTGCTTGTTCTACCACTCGTTTATGTTTAAAGCATGCCTATGATGATGCATATTTTAAAGTAAAAATTAATCAACAAAGATACTTGTTTATGACTGTTTTACAGAATTAATTCCAGCAAGCGTGAAATATATGCCATGGCTATAAAGAGTACGTCAGATCTGCCGAAAAAAACTTATCAGTAGAAATTAAACAACATTTCAAAAGTTACCAGATACTCAGCTTTTGGAGGATATTTTCTCCTTTTATAATAATACCATCCTTCTCGCATTTATAAAACATAATATGACTAGGGTTTTTTAAGTATAACTAATATATTAAAATCTACAGATTGCTAAGGGAATGCTTAGTTTGTAGTTGATTGCACTGTATACTACATCAACTGATTTTTGGATATCTGGGAAGGAAATCTATATGTTGTTCACCAATATATTGTTTCTTGTTGCAATGCCTACGATAGCTAATAAATTAATCGAAGCTTTGAAAACCAGGCATCCTTGATTTACATGTTAAACGAATGAAAATATAGCACAGAATAAGATTTATGCAAGTTATATAACAATTTGAATAAAGGCAGAAGTGATTTAGATTGCCATATCATTAGAAACAATTATAAAGAAGTATTCGATTGGTGAGTTGGTTAATTGATTACAACAAACCATGCAAATGTTACTTGCCTTTCTTTATGGAGAAAATTTTAAGGGAAACTGAGTCTTATTTGTTTTTACCACAAAAGCCAGTACAATCAACAAGCTCCCGGGCTCACAATACCACTTGAACTAGCTTATGCACTCTGTCTCTGTTGGCCAAAACGTATTTGAAATTGGGCTCAAGCATCAATAAATGTCCTGTCCCATAACTGGGCTGCTGCTGTTATTATCGTTTCCGTAGTACATGGAAGAATGGTTGCCAGAGCCTACTCCAAAGAGAGGTTTGACTTCTATTTTCCATCCCAATTTTGAGGAAGAGCACTCCGGGGCTCCCACCTCTCGCCCCTTTCACCAAACGACACGAGAGGACTTTCGGCTCGCCGCATATTTAGAGTGCTGCCATGCCGCAAGGACACTATACATTTACAAACATCCATGTCTTCTCCGGGATTGATTCGAACCTGGGCTCTTTGGTAGCACAGTAGGCTCCCCTAACCACTATATCATCTAGGCGACCCATAACTGGGTAAGAACATAAAAACAATTTAAGCTAAAAAAATAATGCTGCTTCAAAAAATATTTGATGATTCAGAGATAACAAAGAATATGTTCTTACTATGCAAGCATGTTCTTACTATGCTGCCTAGATGAGAAAGTGATTAGTGACTCTGGCTGCTTACCGAAAAGCAAAGGTTCGATTCCCGGAGAAGGCATGAATGTAAAAACACTCACGTTTGTGAAAATTGCAACACCAAGAAGGAATCGTCATAATTGAATGCAATTTAATACACAGTTGAGTGGTAGTGGTACAAATAAATGATTAAATGTTCAAAGCAAACAAACAATAACAAGAGATCAGAATCAGTATTTTGTGTGGCCACCACGCGCTGCAATAAGTGCTGCTACACGACGTGGCATGGAGTCAAACAAAGTTTGAATGTCTGACTGAGGAAGAGCATTCCATATCGTTTGTACGCGTACCCAAAGTTCGTCTGCAGACGCAACAGGACGGGGATCACGAGCAAGACGCCGACCAATGACATCCCACACATGTTCAATTGGCGACATATCCGGGGAACACGCAGGCCAAGGAAGAAGCTGTACCTGCTGCGCTGCAAAGAAGGATTTAACAATCCGAGCAGTATGAGGGCGGGCATTGTCCTGTTGAAATACAGCGCCTGGCAAGCTTTGAAGGAAGGGAACAGCTTCGGGCTGTAGAACTTCACGGATATACCGGTTGCTGTTCAGATTGCCCACAATTCGTAGCAATTGAGATCGTCTATGATATGCTATGGCGCCCCAGACCATAACTCCGGGTGTTCGTCCACTGTGGCGTTCGATAATGCACTCCGGAAGGTGGCGTTCACCGGCATAGCGTCTGACACGAATGCGGCCATCATGGTACCACAAATTAAAGCGGGATTCGTCAGAAAACACGACATGCTGCCAATCAGCACGCCAGTCTCTATGCTGATTGGCCCATTGTAGCCGCAGGCGGCGATGGTCGTGCGTTAGGGGGATCCTGTATAAAGGAGTCCGTGCGCGCAGTCCACACTGCAGCAGACGTCTACGAATTGATGAAGCACACAATGAAACACCTGTAGCTATTGACCACAGTGCTGCCAATTGTCTAGAGGAAGCTGTACGGTCCGTCCGCGCCATGCGGACCAGGTGTCTATCATCGCGAGCTGACGTCACATTTCGGGGTCCACTCCCGGATTTCCGAGTTGTCCGACACTCGTCCGTCCACTGCTTCCAAACGCGCATCACTGTGCTGCTGTTACGCTGCACACGAGAGGCTACTGCACGATACGACAATCCAGCTTCACGAAGGCCGATGATTCTCCCTCGTTCAAACTCTGTAAGTTGTTCAAATCTCGCTCTCTTTCGTCGACGAGGCATAAGTACAGATTGAGTTAACGTTTACCACTAGCAGATAACCACCGATAACCATACACGCCTCGCTACAGCCGTCTATTTATTCAGATCCATCAGCCGTTCAGAGGGCGCTGCTCAGCATACGCATGCGCTACGGATTTGCAATTCTAATCATTTGCATATCATGCGCTACTTTGCATTTCCTGAAAATTTCAGCTCACTCGCGTAAGTCCTTCATGGTGTTGCAATTTTCACAAACGTGAGTGTAGTTTGTCCCTTCATAGAAGCCAACGGTGGTCCACCTATTAGGTGCCTCCATAATAAAATGTCCACCGCTTTCGGCCTTAATAGTGGCCAACACCCATAATGACTAGTGCCCGCCACTAGAAAACAAAATGTTTCTATTTCTGCTTTAGTCCAGGAGTCTCCAAACTTCTTCGCGTCTCATTGGCTTTTTCACGAAGCTTCGGGGGTTACTTTTGTAACGGATACTAATGCTTAAAGCATCAGCAGTTAATATACCAGCGTTTATATATCACTAACCATTTCTCAGTGCTGGTTTCGTCCAAATGTGAATGTATACTGTGTCTTATTTATGTTCTATCATCGTAATAAATGTCGTATGTAAACTCTGCATTTTTTAAAAAAATAAGAACAGCACACAGACCACATGCAACATCCCTCTGGTTACAATGAGGTTACATGACCCCTTATTGTTTGAAGACACCAGAGTGACAATTTTAAGCCATAATTTGGTCGGTAAGATTTTGAACTATTTTATTTCTTAGTATCGATTTTTGAAATGAAACACGATGGATGATCTAGGAAAAGTAAAAAGGAAACGTTCTGTTGCATATAGTAAAGTTACCACACTTCTGAATAAGTTTGAGAAATTATTTTCAGTAAAATTAAACGAAAATTTAAGCTCGTTGCATGAGCTCCTTACTTTACCACGTGAAACTTAAAATTCTTGACTCAAAGATCGATGCTCTAATAATACATGAAAAAGAATATGATAAGAGTTACTTACATATGAAAAGTATGACGAAAAACTTATAGCATTTAAAGCCAAGATTGTTTTCAAAATAAATAGTGATAAAGTTATTGAAAGAAATACATTTGCAACTAGCAATGGTACTAACAGCACTCCAAGCAACAACAATGTTGTTGCAAGTAGTTTTCTATAAAGTTACTTAAACTGAATTTAGAAAAATTTGCCGGTGATCCCAGTAAATAGCTTGAACTTTTTAATTCATAAGATAATGCAATTCACTCCAATCCGGCTTTATCCAAAATAGACAAGTTTACAAATTTGAACGTCTTATTATCTGGTTCCATGTACCAAGTTTCAGTCATTTTTTCCTCGGATTCGAAAATCCAGCATTTTTGGTCAGATATGCAATTTATGCTTGTCACAGAAACGCCACTCAAATCAGCAGCTAATATAACAATTCTGTTGCCGAATTATTAGGAAAATGCTCCCGTAATTTGACAAGAACATTTATAACAATAATCTTAGTAGAACTGCATAGTGGTTTTCCAGCCTTACAAGGTGTTAAAATAATACACATATGTGAAAATGAAGCAGATTATTTAGCAGCTGCTTTCTTCTCTTCCGTCATAGGTCATCTTCATTCTTTATGAGTGTGCGATCCGAAGATCTTTACTCACCCATTAATCTCTTAAGTGTCCTAAATAAAGTGAATACTTATCTGATCAAATGAAAGGATAAACTTCTGCACATTTGGGCTGTTAAACTTCCAAAAAGGCATATCTAGTTCAGGCATATCCCGCAACGAAGTGATAGCAATTTCGTAGCAGTAACGATGCATGCATTTTTTTTTTCATTCCTATTCTCTTAGCTCAACAATATTTAAATTTCATAGCATAAACTTTACAGTGACATCTTGAAATGTTAGAACTATGCTACTTTCAACTTAGGTTGAACGGTAGCATAAACATGTCAAAGTGCTAGATCCTTCGTGACAGATTTGGACTGTTCTGGAAGATCCTCTGGAAAGCACATAAGCAAGCGTTGCTGCCTCAATTCAATCAGTTTATTAATAGTCTAGTGAAATTAAACTCAGCGCATCGTATAAATGAATAGTGGTATAAATTAGTTCCGTGTAGTAGTGTTATATTACTTCTCATTTGTTGCCTCTGATACATAGTTTTGTGATTTTTTATTCTTTGATAATGGACCAATTTTTGAACAGTAATAAACGTAATAATGTAGATAAAGAAAGTATGTCTTCAACCAGTGATACGACTGTGAAGAAATGAAAACATAAATATGACGATAGTTATTTAGAGTTTGGTTTTACTTTAACAGAAATGAGCGGTGAAGACAGACTGCAATGCGTATTATGTATGAAAGTTTTGGCAGCAGAACGGATGTTTCCAAGTAAATTGAAGTGCCATATAGAAGCTAATCACTACAGCATCGATGGAAAACTTCATTTTTCAACTAGGAAGTGAAAATAACTGAAAAAAAAAGTTAAGACTGCATCAACACCAAACAATGATTTGCTAGCATCTTACACGGTGACTTACAGAATCGTGGAATGTAAGAAGCCTAATAACTATCGCAGAACTTATTCTACACTAGTTATCATAAATTAAGAAAAAAATCACAAAAATCACGATTACTGAAAAAGTTACATCTAGAATTTTATGAAACGTACCCACAATACAGAACACATAGTTAGGTATCAAATAACATGTGGACATATTGTCGTGCCTACTGCAAATGGTCCCTCCTCCGTAGGAGGGACCATTTGTGCTGACGTGAGCATCTGTGCGTGACGTGAGGGGCACGCAAATGGCTGGTCGCCTCGCATAAAGACCACCTTCGTGAAGTCTCCTACGCATAATTGACGTTGACACCAACCTTCCGGTGGCTACAGCAAGGGAGGATCTAAGAAGAGTCGGACTAGCGGTTCTATTCCTGCGTGCACATAATGTCAAATATCGGTCATCGGCGCTTGTCGTAGCAGTTGATTGTCCTTAGCTGAACCTCCTATATGCCGAATCTGTAGTTTGAAATTACCTCGAAAGTCTACGAACCACAGAAGGACTCACATTCAGCCATCTGGCCACTTCTGTTTGACTTTGTCCTGCCTCTAGTCTCCCAATGACTGTCCATCGTAGTTCTGCACGCAAATGATACCTGGAGGTCATTGTTACGAATTAGCTATCTCAAATTTCTGATGTCACTATCACAGTGAAATACATGGGCTTGCTCTCAAAGATGGACTTTTATGCTCCTCGCAGAAGACGTATTCCGAGTGCAGCGCCACTAATTTGAATATTGCAGTTTTACTCAGCTACTCTTACTTGGCAACATATTCAAATTTTACACGGTTTGGCTTATTTTTGAGAGAATTATCTTTTTCTTTTTGTTTGTTTTTTGATTTTTCCTTAATTTATGATAACCAGTGAACAAGTTGCTGTAGATATGGTGAACATCATGGTTGACGAGTCTGCTTTTAAAAGTGCGTTGTCCAGTAACACAATTAGTAGGAGAATACAACATATGGCGGAGGACATCAACGATCAATTAAATGAAAAAATTAAAGGAGTGGAATTTGGACCGCAGTTAAAAGGAGGCTACGGATAATAACAAGTATGCTCATTTGATATGCTGTGCATGGTTTATAGATTGTAATATTATCACATATGAACTTTAGCTTTATAAAAATATTGCTACAGGAGACAAAGCTCAGAATCTGTTCTAGATTCTTGAAGCATTCATATCTGAAAATAATTTGAATTGGCCTAAGTGCACCGGTGTCTTTACTGATGGAGCTCGGTCCATGTCTGGCTGCTAGGATTACAGGCACTTATTCGAAGCAAATCACAAAATGCTCTGTGTACCCACAGCGTTAATAATTGAGAAACATTTCATCAAGCATCTCATTCCTGCACTGAATCAGGTGTTAGAATATGGTAAATTTTATAAAATCTCGTCCATTGAATGCAAGATTTTTTAAAAAATTGTGCGAGGATAATGGAGCCGAACACTCGTCTTTGCTGTACTATAGCAGGGCACAATCGCTCTCTTGTGGTGGTGTTTTATCACGTAGCTTTGAACTGCGCTAAGAAATTTTTATTTTCCTTAAAAGAGGAAGGGTAAAACATGCAGAAGATTTTGCTGACACCAATTTTTTTTTTATAAAACTGGCATATTTATGAGACTTTTTTGAAAAGCTGAATTCTGTCAATTTCTAGCTGCAGGGAAAAAAACATGCACCTTTGAAGTGAACGGAAAAAAGATAAGCTTTTATAAAAAAAAACTATGAAGAAAATTGAATGAAGATGCAGAGAAATTTGTTTTTATTTTATGATTATTTTTTAATATTGCAGTAATTTTTGATGTCTAATCGAATTGATTTTTCTCAAGAAATAAAAATCATGTTTCAAGGGCAGTTATCACAACTAATTATCCGGCTTGATAAATACTTTCAAAATGAAAATTTCATTAGGTTTGCATGATTCACTATCCATTTAACATTAGTACTCCATATGAATTTACTTTTGTGAAAGAACAGAATCTTATCGAGTTATTTTGCAACAACAGTTTGAAAGCAAAATTTGGAAGCTAGCTCTTATTTACAACTAGTCATACTTTTACTTAAGGTAGTGAGGTTTCGAAAAATTTTAGTTGAAAAAACGTGTCGCGGCTCAGAAGAATTTGGGAACCACTGGTATAATATTTGTAACATGCTCCATGAGAATGGTGCATGACAGGCAATGTATTTATAAACTGGTTATTATACAATATAGTTGATATGTATGTTACTTTGCTTTTATAAAATTACTTAAAGCCTTGCTTTAATATATTAGCTGAAGACAGTAATTAGGGTAAATAAAAGCTATTTTTTTTATTCTTATGTAGTGTTTCAACTAGAAAAAAGGAGCAAATGTTTCCTTTTATTGCTTTTGGGAGAAGATATGATAGGAAGCTTGCTAGTTCAAACTGAATTCAAATCCTGGTAAATGGGCTGGATGCTCAGGATTTTTTTTATTTTCTCTTTGGATATTAATTATGCTTACAAAACAGTTTCTCTTAAAAAAAACTAAGAAGGCAAACTTCTCCTTTGGTAGACTGCCTTCATGGTTTTTGTATGAAACAAATAATCCAGTCCAATGACAGGAAATAACATTAATGAAAGAAAATTTCAAAAAGATTCCATGCACAGATTTATATATTAAAAAAAAAAAAAAAACCTAAGCATTAAAAAATATGGTCTAATCACAAATAATTGCAAAATTTTTCTCACTAGAACCGTAAAGTGTAATTAGATAGAGTTGATTATAGTAATACTGAAAGACTACTGCATAACACTGTTATAACTACTAAAATAACCATTTACTTTTATACAGGCCCAAAAGTCATCGGTGGTTCTTCACTCATCAACCATCGTAAACGAAATTAAACATTCTTTTTTCGTGAACGGTAGTGATAATGCCACTATTTCACTTCAAAGGCATTTATTTAACACTTCCCAAAATTGAAGTAAAAATTTCAATAAATTGTATAAAAGCCACTCTTAAAATTAATATACCTGATTACAACATAAATTACTATGGCATTACAATGTATTCTTTTTTACACATGCCAAAAGAGATGTTATTACATTAGTACATTTTTAAGTCTATAGTTTTAGGGGGGATATCAACTGCCCAGGTCTCTTAAAGTCCCTTTTTTAATTTTCAACACATGATCGTACAAGACTACCACGTCCTTTCAAAACTTGAATTATTCAACCTAAATCCCTCAGGAACTTACATTTAGCTGTTCCTTCAAGTAAAACTATATCACCAATTTTAAGATTCTTCTGTTTCAGGTGTACCGAAGAAACGACCATTTCTCAAGTCAAGAAGATACTGATTTCTACATTTTTTCGAAATCTGTTTTAGAAGTGTTGTCTCATATTGTTTTCCTTTTTTTAGACTTTCCCTTGTTGGAAAGTATTCAGGATCTCAGCAAAGCTATATGGATATTCATGTGTCAAATCAATAGAAAATCAGCTAGTGTTAAGCAGTAGGTTCATGGAAATTATTGTAAATGTAGGTCAAAGGTAATCTATTCACAATATTTTCAACTTCCATCAGTACAGTCATAAATTCTTCAAAATTCAGTTGAGCTCTGGGTAAGATCTTTTTTAATGCTTCCTTAATGGTCTTATCAGGCATTTGTAGAATCCTCCCCACCATGGCACAAGCTCCACTATAAATTTCCAGGTCAAGCTTTCAGCTGCTAAAAAATTTCCAAAATCTGCTCCTTTAATTATGCTGTAAAAATACTGAAAATCTTTGGCAGCATATGTGAATGTGTTTGCATGGTCCAAATAAAAAGTCCAACAGTTTTTTCTTTTTGAGATGAAACGTCAGATAGCCATACGCATTTATTTGCAAACATATTGGAAATGAGTTCCAGATATAACGCTCACGTAACAGCACATATAAACAATACGATGTATGATTTCTGAACGCTATTTCCAGATCTCACGTAAACAGAATTGCGAGTTTCACACTGGTAACATAGAAAGGTAGTGTTTCTGCAAAACGGTCTTTAGGCGATCGTTAGTCATTAGTATTGCTGTTATTTTTGATGGTTTTACTATAAATTTTCAACATATTAGACAGTTTCCTATGACCTTCTTCACCAACTGGCTACCTTTATGAATACAAAACTTCAGTCATAGTTGGCTAAAGTTGTTGCAACTCCTGCATGTAGAACATTACGTTCTTTCTTTACAATTAATTCAGTAAATTTGGAATCTTTAAGAAGACCTGGATGTTTTTTTGTTAACTGTATATTTGGTTTCTTCTACTCTTCCTTTAATTCAAAGAATTTGGTTTTCATCAAAAAATGCTGCCAAGCTGAAAATACTAGAACTCAGAGAAACTGACTTTGCAAATTCAAGAGTCCTAATTTCATGAGTAAAGCTTTGTAAACACAATATTTCAGCGTTCTTAATTTCAGAAGCACTTAATGGTCCACTATTAACACGCAGTTTTCTTGTTCTAGCAATGAAATGTTTAATCCATCCCACAGTTCCGAGAAATTTCAACACATTACTGAATTCCCTTACACTTAATAGCTCATCGTCTCTTTTCACAATAATGTCATAAAGAGATACCTTACTATGGCATTCTGGTTGTTCATTGTTTCCTATGTTAAAATTCTATTGAACTGACCAATTTATGCACTTGTTTTGCAACCATTCTGATCCAAACCACCAAAATGAAGAAGTCTTCAGAGAATTTGCGCTTAAACCTCCGCTTAGTAAATCTGTACAGTTTCCCTTACCAGTATAATGTTTCCCATTATTGGGATTCATCAAAGGCTGAATTTCTGCAACACTTTAGGTACAAAAAGTTTCCAATTGCTAGAAGATCTTTCGATTTAGTGTAATATGATTTGCGAATCTATCCAGAAATATTTCTGTTGATAAATTTGATTAAATAATTTAGTTAGATATTTTGCAATGCTAGCTCCCACACAGCTACTAACAATTCTAATCAGAGTGTTGTTAAGCTTTTAATAGGAGCTACTCTGGTTTTTGATAAAATGAAACTTTAATTTCATCAAACTTTTTTATTCTAATCACGAATGGAGATATAAATCCAGTTGCAGATTTTAGCTGTAACTTGTAACACTGTTCATTTATTATACAACACAGAGCCAGTTGAAGATAATTCTAAAAATTTTAAATCTAGTTTAATAGTGTCATTTTCCCAGTCAAGGCCTAAATGTTTAGCTTGTGCAAAGGAATTATTAACCTATAAACCGCTTTTTGGAACACATGTGCCAGACGCACTGGCTTGTTGAAAAGTTATCTCCAAACGTTTTTGGCAAGAAAACCACATTTTCACAGGCATGCTAAGCTTAAAGTGCAAAATGTAAACAAAATTGTGATGGCGGAGCTTAGTGACATCATAAATGGGTGGGACTTATGACATCACAATATAGTCTTAAATTTTATATTACATGTAATTTAGTATTTCTACTGAAAAGAACAATAATCATTTCCTTATTATTGTAAATTAACATTAAGTTCTTTATTTTAAATTTACATTTCTAATAATTAAGCTTTGGCTTTAGTGAAAGTATAATAAATTTATTTTAAACCACCAGGATAGAATGATTCAGTCACACTATTTAATGAAATTTTAAACAACATGCCTGTCTGGGATAATTGTACTATAGACAGCTTCAATATTTTCAGATTTTTAAGCTTTGGCATTAATATAAATAAGAATACCTTTTTTTTTAATTTAAATTTATGTCACTGAGGCCTTTTATTCTACTATTTTTAATGTTTTGTGTGCTACCTTTATTTATTAAATATCATGTTCGTTGCATTCAAACCATAAAATTAAATTCAACAGCAATATCATAATAAAAAAGAGAGAGAGAGATAGAGAGAGAAAAGAAACTTGATGCATAAAATATCTGTGCTTGAAGATGCATGTGATGTTAATGTTAATGGAATGCTTTGAAGTCGTTGAGTTTGTTAATCAAGAATTTGTTTAAAGTTTTGCAAAATATGAAATAGATAATAAAACAAATTCCAAATTTGGGCTTTCAGATGTCCATATTCGACCTGAGGACGTTATTCAAAACTTGATGCCTCTAGGCAGTGTTGTTGTTTCACAATGCGAGAAACACATATACATTCATGCAGATTTTTCAATATTTAATTTAAGGCAGGGCTCCAATATTTAATGGCAACAATTTGAAAAGTGATTCATACTTTTATAGTGAACCAACACAAAATGCCAAAACGAAAGTAATAGCTTTTTTACGCTAACTCTCCTTTGGGCTTAAAATAACATCCTTCACTGGCATTCCAACCATAATAAATAAGACAATAAACAAACAATTAAAATGGTGAAAATACATCCAGATAACATTCATATGCAATCCAGCACGTAAAATCCACGTGAAAGATGGAATTAAATAAAAAAATAACCCACATACAGAAATGCCTAAATTAGTTAAATGGGTTGCCATACAAAATAAAATCTTGGCAAGATCTCATGGTTACTATGCAAGACAATATATCGCCAGATTTGGCACATCTGTACCTGTTTTTTAACTCATTAGAATTTGAAACAAATTTATGTAGATTCCTACTCATGTGCTTGAAAACTGTAACTACATCAGATGACAGTTGGTATGCCTTTTCTATTGTACTTGCTCCGTAATATAAATCATTGATATATAAAAATGAATTCAACATTTCATAACTTTCACATTTTTTAGTGATGTATTTTTTAATGATACTTTATTGTAGCTGCTAGAATGAATGGACTGGTAGTAATATCAAATGGTACACACATGTTCATAATGTTGAAAAATTTACAATTGTCATTTTGAAAACAAAAGGATTTTAAATATTTAAGTTCTTCCTTGGTAATATGTTAGGATTTAAATTATGTCCAGCCCTAAAAATCATTTAAGGATTTAGAATTTTCTCCTTTACATGTCGAAAACAATTCTAATGCAAGAAGTTTCTTTATCTGGTTTCATGACTACTTTATGGGAAATATAATAATCTGATTCAAGATCGTTATTTTGATACACTTCGACAATTCAGTTTCTGAGCTGTTTTAAAATTATTTTTGCCTATTCTTTGTGCACTTCTATATCCTTATCCAATCTATTTCTCAAAAGATTCCTTTGCAATTTGAAAATATTATTTAATTAATCAAGATTAGATTTCCAATGTAATTTAGTTTAACATCTACCATCATTAACGGAAAAAAGAGTTTTCAAATTGAAAAATTACTTTTTTATCCTAAACAGACAATGCTATGCTTTGTTCTGAAGTACAGTACGAAGTCCGAGATCTGGACTTCGGCAATTCTGGATTTGGGATTTTTCCGGGTATTAGATCATCAATTTAAATCTAGTAAAATGGCATGGAGAAATTATAAAATTAAAAATATGATATCAAGGTTATGAAATAATGAATATTTATGATCTAAAAGGTATCAAAATTTACAAAAAAAAAAAAAAAAAAAAAAAAAAAAAAAAAAAAAAAAAAAAGCTTAATATTTATTTGTTTATGTTACTAAACATTTCCTTTAATGCAAGTTGTTTAGTTTTTTGTGTTAATACTTTCTCCTTAAGTCTATAAAAGGACATACTTTCTTGTTCAGTTACAAAATTCCACTGCTGTTGAGAATTCAGACTAACTTGTCAATTGAAATTTTTTTGTTTTCAATAAAAAATGTGTCACTTTCTTCCCTATCAGTTGCGGTATTTTCTGGATTTAGAACCCTACTACAGATTTCGCTGTCCATTCATTGATGATTGGGACATTGTCATTGCAATGAAACACATCATCTTTTTTTATTACTGTTTTTTCACATTTCTTTACAAAATTCATTAACTTAAAAATTTCACTGTTGGTTTGCGATATCTGAAAACCTTAAAATTCGTGGCTATCATCTTCATCATCCTCACCATGAAATATGGTAGCTGGCCATAAATTATGCCAAGCATTCTTTAAAGCATCTAGAGACACATCCTTCCACGATCTTGCGATGCTCTGCACAGCAGATTTTATGCTAAAAGAGCACTTTTTGTTTACTGGACATTGAAACATGCTTTCGTTTTGTAGATCCTGTTGCAGCTCCAGAATTACAAACTCTTTTCGACATAATCAAAAGTTCAAGCTTTAATGTTCATAAAATTGCTGTAATAAAAACATTCTGCAGAAAATAATAAGCTGGAGCAAATTAGAAGATCAAGGAACAGCAGGATCTGCAACATTAACTGAAATTCCTTAGAATCAGCAAAGTATAATTTTAGCCTAGCTTAATAACATCCGGTATACATTATTGGCTATGTATAATGAGATTGGTGACGGATGACAAATTGTTCCACTAAATTTTGTCTTGCTTTTATCGCGTACTGAATTAAGCCTGAATTGTATTAGTTTAGTTATTTATTATGACCTGTGTTTATTTCTTGCATATGCTTGAGGCTAATCTGAGTCCTGAATAAATAAACTTCCACATATGCTTAAGGCTTATCGAGGGCCGTCGCTAGATACCGCCTGATGCAGTCTCTGGGGATCCTAAATCCTGCTACAAAACGCTTCCCTACATTATAAAAATTTTGTCATCTTTTAATTTTGCCACTTGGTGCTTCTCCAAATTCCAAAAATTTTGTCTTTCCTAAATTCTGCTGCCAAACGAGCTCTGACGCCAGTTCCGGGTTTCTGTGAATAACATATCAATTATTCTTAATTCAAATAGCTCTAAATGTAACTTTTCTGGCCTATGACGTCTATTAACAAAATCTGTTTTTAGCATATGAAAAATTTTTGTTAGTTTTCCTCAGCACATTTAACTTAAATCTGTAATCATCATTAAGTGTAATGTCAGCATAAAAGGTTGCCATACTTTGTTATTAAATTACTAACAGCAGGAAAAAAAAAAGTTTAAACATCGCTGCATAAATCATTACTCAAATTGTCATATGTTGATAAACTGGCAGTGATGAAAGCAAAATATAATAAATAATGATTCGCCAGGTTAGCGTCAGACATATAAAATACTAGTAGGTGTAAAATCAACGATGTACCTAGGTAGAATGTTTCGGTTTGAGATGTATGCCAAGCAGGTACGCAGCCAAATTATTTATCTCACAAATTTATACTAAAATAATTGTTTCTTCAAAAACGAGGTATTTTATTTAACGCCTAAGTGAAATTAAGAATCGGGGCTCTCCACGTTTTATTATGGGAGGAAAAAATGAATGCCCAGATCTTGGACTTTGTACTGTATCAATTGAGTCTAATTCCCCAAACACTCAAGTCATTCATTATAGCATTCTTCGTAACAGGAATATTTTGTGAACAAACTTTCTCTTTTCTAAATTCTGAACCTGTAATTAGCCATCCAAAGACACTTTTTTTTTAATCACACTTAGTGAACTTTTTTCATCTAAAATGAATTTCCGATCTATATTGGATCCTATTAGGATTTCAACATCCGAATATTTATCTAGGTAGCATGAGGCAGCAAGCTCTAATTCATCAAGCCATAAATGTGACAGTTGCTTATCTGAAGGTGAAATTATGGCTCTTCGATGTTTGGACTAACAAGAGTTTTGATTTTAATTGAATACCACATATTATTCCTCGCTTTGATTTCAAATTCTACAAGTGGATATTTTTTCTCTGTTGCATTCCAAAGGAATAAACAGAAAGTAGTTCATAGCAAATAGATTTTATGGGAATAGTAGCTAAATGTTTACTGGAGAACTTGTTTGACTTCCATTATCAAGCAGGATTCCAGTCACTTTAGAATTAAATTCTGGATTTGAAATAACTGCACATTTTGTAAATAAACATTTTTTGAACATGTCATGCCCGCAAAAGGCAAAACTGAACTGATAATTTAAGAATTAGAAGTATTTGAAACTTTGAATATTCTTTGCATTAAATTTAAATTCAATGATTCTTTGCATTTACCTTCAGAATTGTTCATTTGATTAATTGTAACAGTATTATTATTTTGGTTATTACCCAGGGAGTTGATGACTTTCACTTTTGCATGTGAAACAAGAAGGTTTATTAGAAGTCTTTGCTAATGTGATACATTTAAAACAATGTTTAGTACTTTTTAAACTTTCTAATTTATTTTGTGGTCACATTTTACATTTAAATGAGTCATGTGATGCAGAACAGAAAATGCATGTACACTGCATCAAACTGAATGCAATCGCTGATGGTGTGTAAGTTCTTTAGATCAAAATGTTTCATTTTTGAAGCTTTGCATTCAATCACAATTTTTTTCCGGTGGGGTTGAAAATTTTGTTTTATATTAATTTGAATACTTGTTCTGTATCAAAAATAAGATTTTTTCCCCTCTGTCTTCAACTTCTATTTTTAGAATTTTAATTATTTTCAAGACCTACCATTCTTTGTCTAATTCGAATTTTCTTAATGAACTCTAGAACAATATCTTGCGGTATAAATTTAATCAGTATGGGACATGCTAAAGAATTGTAAATTTCTGAATTTAGCCCCAAGGCTTCTAAACTGCAAACTTCGATTTTACATGTACCTAACAATTCTTCGAGCATAGAGATGTAGCAATTTATTTAAATAAGAATTAACAACTAAATCTTTTATATTTTTGGTGCTTCTTCGTAGCTTTTATTTATCAGTGTAATTCCTTTAATTACATTTGTGGCTACTTCAGTTAAATGCGAATATAAGTAAATAAATTTATATATGTTAGATAAATCTTCATTTCTGTGTATCAGAAATTTAAATGCAATTAATAAATTTTTCAAGATACTCATCACACCTAATAATTTTGATATCTTTAACATCCATAATTTAAAACTAAATTTCAAAATCTATTTCTTTTAACTGTTTAAATTTCAAATTCATCTGCCCTGAACTCTTCCTCTCCTGCTTCATTTCTAAAATTTTACATTAGATTTTAGAAATTAATCTTACTGTGAGAAATTTAAGAGTAGTTCATTTAGTCTTTGCTATTTCCATTTCAAAATCAATTTCTAACAGTTCTTTCAAATTACCTTGATATCTTCATTAACTAAATTTTTCTCCCAATTTAATTACATTAAGGTATGAAAGGTATCAGAAGTCATACAATGGTTAATTTAAAAAAAATAAAGAATATTAAATCTTACCTTGTTACAGAGTAAGACTGAAAGCTTTGTCTTACTCATTTATTCCAAAGTGTACATTCACTGACTTTATTTTCCACGCCACAATAAACAAATGTCATTGAACACAATGCCATATTCCATATTAGAAGTACAAATTGTTTACAAAACCTTTAGTAGCATAAAAATATTTATTCCTTGCTCTGACTGCCATAAAAAAAATTATGCAAGGTTGATCATAGTAATACTGAGAGAAAACTACACTGCATACTTACTAAAATAATAATTTATTTTAGAAAGGCCTGGAAACCATTGATGGTTCTTCACTCATTAAGCTTCATAAACTAAACTGACATTCATGTTTTGTTAACAGTAGTGACGGCTGCACCATCTCATTTCGAAGGAATTTAACATTTTGCACTGTTTCACATTCAGACCAATTTAAACCACCTAAATACACAGCAAATAAAATTTTGTCTTTTCTAAAAACTGATGGCTTGTTAGTTGCCACCAAAGCAGTTTATGCAGCTCTTGAATATACTTCAGTTATGTATATGGAGATATTTACAACATGATATAAATCTTATTCAAAGTTTTATAATACAGATTTGATCAACTTTTATTCGTAGTGGTAAAAAAAAAAAAAAAAGCTCAGTTATGCACTTTTACACACCAAGAATAATTGTTTTTCTCAGGAATATAATTTTATGTGAAGTTTTTTTTTCCAGGTACGTTTATACAACATATTTATGATTATAATGTGTGTTGGAGAAAAAGAGCAGGGATATAACTTATTTCCTCTAATTGTATATGAAATGATGTACATGCTATATATAAGATGCCAGAATTCTAGCAATAAGTGAGTCTTGCATTTAAACACTTCTTTCAAATACCCCATGTGTATATACTTTGAAATAATAAATTGACTATCTTAACTTGAAACATAAATTGCAAATTAAGCAATTTATATGCAAATATACATGCATATAAATTTAAAATCTTAACCTGTATTGTTAGAGTGAGAAGTATTATTATTTTTCTTACTTGAGTAAAGTGTTCCTTGACACCTTCGCTTTCAATCATGTTAATTCAAAGAAAATTTACAAACTCGACAAAATATAAAAGTTGAAAAAATATTTACAGAAGATAAGAAGGTACAATTAAATATACATAACATACATAAGTGGACAGAAAATGAATTAACTTACATGCTTGTAAGTGTTCAAAATGAGACATGTCTGTTACTGTCTTCATACCCAGAATGGAATTTAGAATTCAAACCAGGATGGAGAGAGGAAAGACGAATGAGTTAGTGACTCTCTTTTGAGTGCAAGTAGCATCTGTTGAAATTTTGATGTTAAACTGAACAAACAAACAAACAAAGGAAATTAATTAATTTCTGGCTGTCATAGCAGAAAGAGGAAAAAAGTACTAATAATCTTCACTGCTGACAAGCTACTAAGCAATTTTAGAAAATTTGGAAATAGGCTTAGTAGCTCGTGAGCAGTGAAGTTTATGAAGATTACTACCACTTTTTTCCTCTTTCCAGTATGACAATTAACCAGAAATCAATTTCCTTTGTCTGGCCAGTTTAAAATCAAAATTTCAGCAGATACCACTTGCACTCGAAAGAGAGTTCCACAACCACTTCCTTCCCACATTCTAAAAGTAGATTAATTTCTCCAGCTGCCACTAATTCATTCGTCCCACCTCTCTCCATCCTGGGTATGAAGACAGTAACGGACATGTCTCGTTTTGAATACTTACAAGCACGTAAGTTAATTCATTTTCTGGCCATTTATGTATACTTAATTGTACCTTCTTATCTTCTGTAAACATTTTTCAACTTTCATATTTTATTATGTTTATAAATTTCCTTTGAATTAACATGATTGAAAGCGAGGGTATCGGGGAGCACTTTATCAAGTAAGAAAAATAACAATACTACTTTACACTCCAACTCTTTTTAATATCTCACGATATTAAAAAAATTTTAAACTTAACAGAACTACTTTCATAATGAACTCTATATAGTGCATTAACTTAAATTCACCTCACTTAAAATCTACCTACTTGGCTTAACTTACCTAATACCAGTTTGGCATCATAATTCTTATTTGAGTAAAAGACTAAACACCTTAGCATTTATAAATTATTATTAATTGATCGATCAGGGTTTGGTTTGCCTTCCTTGAAAAGTCAACCAATTTCCAATCAATAAAGATAATTACTTGGTTAATTGATTACTCTCATTTTTAAAGTTCCCATTTTCAACTTTTTCATGATTCATATTTGATGTTTCATTTAAAAAAAAAAATTCTTAAATACAAGTTATTTCATTCAACTAAAATTCTACTACCTTTATCAAAGGAGATAATACACTCAATAATCCATTAGCAATTGTAGCTTTTGCACAAGTAGTAGGCAATTCATTACGATATATATATATATATATGGAAAATTTATATGTATATATATTTTCTAACATTTTAATTGAATTTTGTGACGAATCTTTAAAAAATAAATTTAATCTTTAACATATTAAATAAATTTGATGTTAATAAATTAATCCATTAACCTCAAGCTTTTGCACAGTTATATTATGCTTAAAAAGTATTTTTACATTAAAAAAATAAATAAATAAATATACAAGTATTCAAATGATTTATTTAATGTTTTATCAAATGATTAAATGCACAAATTAATAAGTATTACATACTGATATTCTGTTACATGTAATTATACAATGATGATAGCATCATAAAAGACACTTATTTTAATTGAATCCTCAGATGTGTTATTAGCAAAAGTCCAAAAACTAATCATCAGCATCTTCGATTTTAGGAGCTAAATAGTATCGTATGTAGCCAATTTCTTCAATTTTATATTCCACAACTGAAATTTTAAAAAATGCTACAATAAATACAACTGTTTATCTTGTTAACGGTGAATAATAAACATTAGAAAACAATGTGGCATAAAAATGTATGAATATATAACACGAGTAATATAAATTATAGGTAAATGAAATATTTACACCAACTAATACGAGAATTATTTATGCATTAAGCATATAGTTAAATACAAAGTGTCTTCATTATGCTTAGGTTTTTTTTATGTGGCAATGGTATAAAAATATCTTCTAATATTTAATGTCTCTATAGGAAATTTATTTTTTCAGTTTGAAGGTAAAAAAATATCAGAGATTATCACTACTATATTTTCATATACACTGTGCCTCTCCCCCCAAAAAGGGCAGTTCCATACCTTCTGCTGAACTGGGTCAATTGACAAAATTCAAATTGCGTTTTTCATGTTTCGAAAGCGTGACTTAGGATATATATTATATTTATCTATAACATCGCTCTAATATAGATATCTTGGCACAAAATCGGACTTTTTCTGAAATGGCATGCCAATTTTTTTTCTATATTTTGATTCTACAACTCAAATTCTGCCTAGATATAATTTGTAATTTTTCATAAAAAATTTAAAAATTTATCTTGACACATTTTTTTTTTTTTTTTAAGTTTGCACCAAGAATAATTCACTTTGCAAAGTTTTTAATTTTTAGCAACCTATTTTCCTTTCCTTTTTTTCATTGCACATGAGTGGAACAAAGTCACCTGTTATATTTTCAACAAAGTGCATAAACCACATTTGGCATTCTTATCACTTATAACGGATATGATAAATTTAAAATGCACCAAATGTAAATTCATGTATATTTTATAAAATTTTGAATAAAATAAATTTTTTGCAGGTGTTCCTAGATATGCATCTCCTTTAAGATGATGTTAAAAATTTTATAAGTTACAATACAAAAATTTTTTCGAAATATTTATAAAAAATATTTAAAAATAAGTCATAAAAAATATGTGAAGTATATTTGGATTAAGCCCAAATTTCGAATTCTGAAAGAAGGAATCAAGTAAGTTTAATACAAACTGAGATATTAAAAAATATATATCAAATTCAGTTAACATTGAGGAGCTAAAATTTTGAGAGCTAATTTTTTAAAAACTACTCGTGCAATTTTTACAAAACTTGGCAGTTTGGCATAATTTGAGTCGTAGAATCGAAATATGGAAAAAAATTGGCATGTCATTTCATAAAAAATCCGATTTCATGTCAAAGTACCTACCTATATTAGAACAATGGTATATATAAATCTAATACATATCCTAAGTTGCACTTTCGAGACATGAAAAACCCAAGTCGAATTTCGTCAATCAGCCGAGGAGAACGTGAGATACAGAACTGCCTTTTTTTTTTTTTGGCGCAGTGTACATAAACTACGGCTAATTTGAGACTGTAAGCTTAGCTTTCTGTTTACAAATGCAAACAACTCATAAAAGTACATTCAATTTGGAAAAACTCCAAAGGAGAGGGAGGGGCGAAATCCCACCAAATGGCTGTTTCAAAAAAGGATTAGTCCTTAATTAAAAATAAATAAATAAAATTTCAGCACAGCATAAGAAAAAAATTTAGAATGGATTAATACTGTATTATAATCATACCTAAATACTTGCACTAATTAACTCCAAGTACCCAAATTTAAGACACAGTCCATTCAGAAATCTTATTACTTCAGACACCAGGTGTATAAAAATTAAAGAGATTTTCCAAAAGGAAGGAAGTCAAAAATAGTGATTTTTAGAATTTACATTGGGTTACCAAGTTTAAATATACTTTTTACATAACTTTATAACTTTTGAACTTTATTAATTCAGTATTAATTGATGTAACAGCATTGGTTACATTAATATTTTATTACACTATGATTTAACAACATTCTGAAGACATATTCAGCTTCCCTGATGAATGAAAACAAACTAATAATAATCTGTAAAGAAATATAGACAAAAAAATCAAATTCACAACCCCTGTAAACATTTAAATTTTTAATTCATAAATGAAATGTTTATCTTGAATAAATGTACGGTTTCCCATCTATCCCCCCCACAAGGTTTAAGTCCTAACTTTTCCCTAATATTTGCTATACATTAAATTTTGAAAACATTTCCAATATCAGCATGCTACCTTAGTAGTCAGGCAATATGTATTAAGAAGAATATATATTAAGTAGTATACCCATTGAAGCTTAATCGTCAGATTATGTTGTAAAGATATATAAAATATATTTTAACATATAAAATTATGATTATCACCATCTATTTTTAGTCAGATGATTAAAATCACTGACCTTTCTTTGGGTTCCAAACAACTCCCTTATGATCTTAAAAAGTCACAATTAAAATGAAAAAAAAATTTTGAACACTGCATAGGCCACAAAATTAATCATCTAAAATATTTTTAAAAAAATTTCTATTGCTATTATTACCTAAATAATATGAAGTAAATCTGCTTTTACACATGAACTTATACAGAAATTTTAAAATTTTCTTCCATTCATATGAAGTGAAGAACACTGATATATTTTCAGCGCTTTTTAAACACTTAATTTTCCAAAGATGACAGAGGTTCCTAAAAAGAATAACTCTAGGAATTCTCCATGTTGAAAAATTTTGAAGATCAGCGTTTTAATGCGATGCAAACAGAAGGGGCAGTATTATTTTGTTATTAGATTTCAACAAATATTACATATGAATAAATCATTCTTAAGTATTTAAAAAGGGGGGATGAAAAGAGAGCAATATACATCAAAATGTCAATAGAAAATAATTGAGAGATAACTGAAAGTGAAAAGGGATCTGATATAAAATTCCTTAAGTGAAAAGGGATTTCATATATATTTTACATAATTTTATTTTATTTAAGAAAAGAAGCTCTTATTTTGGCTAAGCAGTGCTACAAAGAGTAAATAAAAAATATTAGAACTTATACGCTATATAACTGTTTTTCCAATGACGTTTACAGACAACATATTTGCCAAATACTGTAGACAAAGACTCATGTCATAAACATTCATTTAAATTAATTTAATATTATATTATCTACAAAAATATGAACCATACTATATTACCTTTTAATGACATTTCAGTCAATGAAAAACTTATAAATACAAATTTTATTTTATTTGGTATATAAACAAAAGCAAGCAATTACAATAACTGTAGTATTACCGTACAAAAACTACAATATTTGCATTCTAAACCACGCATTTTACTCTTAACCTGCGAGAACTCGCACCGGGTATGACATGCCCAATGCATTTTCATTCAACATTTTTGTTACTTTATCCTTATCAGATTAGGCCAAAATTTCGTGTAGCTGTATTCAATGTGACATTCCTTCAGCAAGGGAAAAAACTAGTTCAGCTCTAAAAACAGATTTTGAGAAACAGGTATCCCGGGTATGTCATACACGTGCGAGTCCTCGCATCAGTCAGACCTTTCCTTTTCTCTCTCAGTTTTGTGAATTATGACGCACTATTTGAATTACAATGAAGAAAATGAATATTTTTGACAACTTATCGAGACTGTTTCTAGTGATGATGAACCTATATCTGATGATAGTGTTGCCTCTGAGGATGAAAAATACTGTAGCAATCACGATTCTTCTACTGAAACTGAGATACAAACAGAAGATGAAAGTTCACTCTCAACAATCGATTTTTATATTGGTAAAGATAAAGTTACAAAATGGCAGAAGGAAAAATACTGGCAAAATGTTAGAAAGCCTTCAAGGAATATAATTAGCAAACTCCCAGGTAATACAGCTTATTCAAGAGATGTCGCTTCTCCCGTAGACGCATGGAATATTCTATTCAATAGCAACATGCTAAATATGATGGTGCAGTGCACAAACATTTATATTGAATCGATTCAAGAATGTTTTACTCGAGAGCGAGATGCAAAAAAGACAGATGAAATCAAAATCAAAGAGCATTTTTTGGATTGTTATACTTATGTAGAACTCATAAATCATCCCATACAAATTTGAAGGATTTGTATACCACGGATGGAACCGGGATTGAAATATTTCCTAAAACCATGCGTCGCACTCGATTCCTCTTTTTGATGAGATGTCTACGCTTTGACAATATCAATGATTGTCAAAGTAGAAGAGCGATAGATAAATTGGCTCGTATCAGAGATTTTTTTGAAACATTTGTTACAAATTGTAAAAATGCATATACTGTTGGAGAATTTGTCACAGTTGATGAAAAACTGAAACCTTTTGGGGGGGGGACAGACTCAGGCAGTACATGCCCAAAAAGTCTACTAAGTATGGCATCAAGATATTTGCACTAGTAGATTCTAGAGTATTTTATATCTGGAATATGCCAGTCAACAACCCGATGGACCCTTCAAAATACACAGCTTTTCAATTCTGGATACAACTTGACAACTAACAACTGGTACACGGGATATGAGCTAGCACAGGAACCTTTAAAAAAGAAAATTACAACGATTGGAACACTTAGACAAAATAAAAGAGAAATACTGCCTGAATTTCTACTGAAAAAGGAGTTGTACTCTTCAGTCTTCGGATTTCAAAAAGAAACAACAATTATTTCTTATTCTGCAAAAAAGAACAAGAATGAAGTTATGTTATCCACAATGCACACTGACGATAAAATAGACGAAACGACCATGGAATTGAAAAAACCAGATATCATCACGTTTTATAATCTTATGAAAGGAGCTGTGGATGTTGTCGACAAAATGGCTGCAACATATGCTACAGCTAGGATATCAAATCACTGGCCAATGATTATTTTATTTTCCATGTTGAATGTGGCTGCTATTAAATGCCAGGATTTTGTTGATGGCCACAAAACATCCTCCCACACAGTTCAGAAACAGACGTTTCTTTTTGAAAACACTGGGACTCGCTCTTTCAGAGCAACGCAGAAAACATAAGCCTGAAAGAAAAACAACTTATCCTACCATTTCTAAGGAACTGGAAATCTCTAATAGTGAAGCGCCTGTAAAAACCCTCAAAGCAAACGATGATATATAAATGATGTGCAAAATGACATATAAATGATATGCATTTTGTCCATGTAATAAGGATAGAAAATCAAGGTTTATGTGCCAAAAATGTGAAAAAATGTCTGTGTTGAACATTAGTATGTAGTTTGTCAAAATTGTCTTTAAACATGAAAGTATGCATAATTAAATTCATTAAAATTCTTTAATGTATTATTTTGTAATATTTAAATATTTTGCTTATAAACAGTATTAATTGATATTTCAATAGCAGAAATGTACTAGGGTATGAGATACCTTAGTACCGGCGCGAGTTCTCGTGTCTGAATATAAGTGCGTGTTCTCACGGGTTAACTTTTACATACATAAATGTGAATTTATTTTCAGTACTCATGCTAGTTGTACAAGTCTTCCCAAAATAAAAATTTAATGGTAATATTCTTACCAAGGGGAACATCTGGTGACAAAGAAAGCTGAACCTGTGCAGCAAGTGGTGTAGCCTTTGTGAAAGAATTTAAATAACGGAGAGCAAAATTCAATGAAACTGGTTCTTGCATCTCAATGATGACAGCTTCTTCCTCTTTATCAATATTAGCAGTTTGAGAAAGTTTAATATTTCCTATAAATATAACATAAAATTATGAGAATTATAAATATTTAAATTATAGGCTAAACTCAAAGCTTGTAATTATCAAAATCAAGTTTGAAGAAATTACTATGCATAATCTGAAATAGCTATTAAAATTTTGTACATTACTTTTTAAGTATTTTTTATACAAGATATTAAATGCAAATGTCTCCCAAAGTTTATACAGTTTTCAACAAATAACTTAAGAATTAATAATTGATCATAATTATCCAAGATTGCCTCAGACACACTGACTTGATGGTTGAATGGATTAGCTTACAAAAATCACACAAGGAACTTCTGAAGAAACTAGGATGCTACTACTAATGTTACATAACTTTATCTGCACAGCCACTATGTGATAACAAGTATTTTAAAAATTATATCTACTACCTTATACTTTTATTTCACATTATTATGCAAGATGAATATTTTAACTAAATCTTGTTAGCAGGAACACATTTTTGCTTCCTTGTAAAAGGAAAAGAGGTATTGTAATTACAAAAATTTTTGGGTATCATATTTCAACAAAAATATCCATTCTGACCCCTGTCGAATGCAATTTTTTGCGCACATCTGTACGAAAGGACAGAATAAAGCACTCTTTTTTTTTTCCAAACAGGGTTGCAAAAAGGATTTAAAATGGATACAGAAGAGATTTTTTCGTGCCATTTGTACGCACATATGTATTTTTCTCACATTAACTCAAAAACGAGTAGCCTCAGAATGTTGAAATCTCACATATACAACTGCTATAACACGTAGTTGCGCACTTCCCTTTTTGATTGCAATCGGCTGCACCACAAGAATATAAATATATACCCACTCTGTTACTTGGTCCGAATCCCGCGAACGGGCTGGCTGCATGAGCGTTTTCCCCATGTGTAACGTGTATACGAGCCAGTTTCCCTTAGAAAGTCGTCCACGAAGGCATTCCTCCCTTTAGGCAGATAGCCCTCGTGTGCTTTGCCGTATTTGAATAACCTAACATAACCTGTTACTCGGCTCTGTAAGCTCAGTGTTTTTTTTTTTTAATTCTTACATGTTGGTAAATTGGGCATTTTTTGTTTTACAAATGACTGGATTATGTTGTTCTTATCTCCCAGTTAAGGTTTTTATGCCTTTACTTAATCTTCATTCAATAGTTGTAGCATTATCAACAATTTAAAAGTGGTTTAAGTGCAGCTAAGCCTTATTTTTTTTTAAACCAAAGCAGCCATATTTTTTACACTTGAAACTTAGCAGAATAGTGAATGAATTCTTTTTGCTAAGTGGGATTAAAAGGAAACTTTTAGTTTTGTGCACCAAAAAATCTGCTTTCTTGCCTGTTGGCCAAATTGCTTGCTTTTGGGTAGAAACTCTAATTTTAATCATAAAAATCGTTTTAATTGTATTTAGTGTTTTATCTTTTTCTATACTTTTCAATTTTTTATGAAGATATTTGGAGATTTTTATGTATTTTTGCTTTGCTGTGAAGGAAGAACTGAATTAATTGAATGAGAAATATATCTAATGAAATTCGAGGAAATAAGTTTAAATGAAATACAGCAAAGAAATGTGCATAATTCAATATTCCATACAAGGAAGTCATGTGGTGTCCACATAAGATTTTTTATTTTGATAATGACGTATTGGCTCATTGTTATATTTCAGCCAGTTGACAATTCTCAGCATTAATAAAGTCCATTTTAGTTAGAAGAAAAAAATTTAATCAGCCACTTATTTTCATATTCTTATAAACTGCTCATAGAATCCTCAGTGAACTTTAATTACAGAATATATTTCTTTAGTTCTAAGAGGCATCTGCTTACTTTCGGTATGATGCCCCCCCCCAAAAAAAAGGATAGGCAAAAAGATTCTAAGCAAATTAAGCAAATAAATAAAACACCTTGTCAATATTCAAACTTAAGACTTTTCATCAATAACATTTTTTTAAATTAGCAATTTTGAAAACGAATCACATTTAAATAATTAATAATTTGAAAAAACTCTCATGTGAAGGAGGGGGACACAGTATATTTATTATCACCAAAATTCTTATACTTAAGTTATTGTCATTTACCTTAGGTAAAATTAGAGAATGAAATTAAATTTGCACTCATTTTTATTCACTAGATTAAAAAAAAAAAAAAATCAACACTCAACAACAGACAAAGGCTTCAATCTGTTTTTTCCCCTTATCATTCACAGAAGAGCATTCTTTTCATTTACTTAATAG
>KK119959.1:171236-181554 GCA_000611955.2 Stegodyphus mimosarum | reverse complement strand
ATAAGCTTAATTTCATAATCAGCAACCTTCTCTTGGTCTGTTAAAGAAAGGATAATTCCAATCAACTTTTTAAATATGTAGTACTTTTTAGATTTTGAAGTATTTAAAAAAAGGGGTGGAACCCAATTGTTTGAGTTGAAAGAATAAACTGCAGAAGTTAACTATAATGAAAACGAAGATTAATAGATTAACAAGGGTTGAAACTCGCATCCGGTCATTTTCTCACATTAACACAAAATAATGAATAGAAACTATAACTTAAGTTTGATGCTGAATTCTAACAAAAAAGGCTCTATATATTTTAACAGAAACTGATGCCAATCTCAACAAGTATCTGTTTTAAAATGAAATTTTGATGCTGATTTCAAATGACATAGTTCTTTACATTTTGAGATAACCTGATGCCAGTCTGTTAACAAATATTTTGTTCTAAAGTTTATAGAGTTTGACTTTCTTAGAGTGCATTAACTAGCATCAAATACCTAACAGACAGTAAGTGAATTATCACAGCAACGGAAATGAATTACAGTCTTCGAATGGTTTAAAACAAATCCTTTTTATTTAAATAGTCAGAAGCTAGAAGTCAAGACTACACAATTTAACTCCAAGGTGACTGACAATTTAACTCCGAGGTTCTGCGACTAAAGTTGGCTCAGAACTTCAACCAGTGTTAATAATTTAAATGATGGCAACTATAATGCAAAGCTAAATTTCAGTCTTATTAGAGCAGGCAAAACCAATGTGGCCTCAAGAGGCAGAAACACATTCTATCTTACAATCTGAAAACTTCAGTCTAAATACTCTGTAATTTATTTACATTTCTGGTGAGGAAATGCCAAAGAGATTTTAAAATTATGTATTCATATTTTTTTGCTTTACTGTTATTAATCCAGTATTGTGTTTCAGATTTAGAGCGTGGATTATACAGATTTATGGTAATTTAGCAGTTTTATATTCATGGTACTATTTATCTTGCATTAAATTTAGTATTGTTATCAGAATTTAAATTAGTGTGTATATGTGCTTGTTATGCTACATGATTTCATTAGTGAACATTTTGGTATATTTCTGTAAATCTAAATTAAAAGGTTTGATATTACTGTTCTTGTAACTCATCATGAGCAGACGCGTACCTTGAAGCGTCAAAAGAGCAAAATCCTGTAGCAACTTATAATTTTAATATTACAACTTATAATTTTTCAATTGTTCAAAACTTAATTTTATGTTTTGTATTTTCAAAATTATATCACTCATATTTTGCTGCTCTAATGCTTTTTCTCTCGAAAAGTTTTCTCTATCGCTCCACCATTTTCTCTTTTGTGTAACATAAAAAATATGAGAGCAAACTTCTTATTTTAATTGGGTACAGCCTCTTTCATTTTTTATTTAATTTCGGGACTTCATTTCTGTTTCAAAAATAGTGCTATAAGTCTAAACTGCGCCATTCAAATTAATCATGTGATCCTACATAACGCATAATGCAGATACCTCTTGTAAAATCAAATAATTGTAAACCAAAACTTTTTAACTCGAGCAGGAACATCTGACTCACTCCTTTCTTCCTTTGAATTACTGCATCACTTTTCGCTTCAACTTCTGTGCTATGTGGATGCTTCGCTATGTTGGCTTCGGTCGCAATAGTATCAAAAATGTAAATGGTCTGGAAAAAGGTAGGATTGGAGTGCCAAGTGAATGGCGGCCACAAATATGAATTTAAATAAAAAAAGAAATTAATCCGGCTCGACTTGTTCCTCTTTAATATGGATCAAATATCTACACTAAACAACATTGCTATGCTTCTACATCTCAGTGTTCTTACATTAGTGCTTCCAAAATTGTGCTTTTATTACATATACTTGTGAGTATGTGTGTATATATATAAAAATATGAGGAATATACACACACACATGAATCCAATATTTTTATTTTAGAATCTGTTTTAACAAATTATTCTCTCCACAAGAAATGGAATATTTATGGAATGAAGGAATTATGCATTTTAATAAAAATTCAGAAAAATCACAACTACAAAGAAAATTAAAGAATTTCTTTTCTTCTACATTTAAATTTGATTTACTTACTCTATTTGTAATATCTAAAGATAAATATGATTGTAGATATTTCAAAATTAGAAAGAATTAATCAGATCATTTTATTTTATACATTACTAGAAACTTACTGGGTGATTCAAAAACGAGTGTGACAGTATCAGCATCATCTTGCGCCTTGATGGTAATTATATCATCATTCGAAGCACATTTTAAAATCTTTGCCATGCTGTTGAAAAGAAAAAGAAAATTACAACCAAATTTCTTACTCTTAACAAAGCTTCTTTACAAAACTGAGTTGGAATGTAAATCTACAGAAATTTTCACACTTACTTCACAGGAATAAGGAACAAAATTTCAAACAGAAAGAAAAAATTCTGGGCAGATCTTTTAAAGAATTATATTTTTTTCCTATTAGCTTATGATCTCAAAAACTATTTTTTAAATTTTCTCTTATGCAGAAGAGTAAAACAAATACTACGAAATGACAAAATTTTACAAAATCTTTTTTTTTTTAAAATTGGGAAGCAATTATTAATAGTCAGTTTGCTAAGATCATGAAATTCTCTTACAGCAACCAAGAGTTTGGCTTCAAAAGGGCCATGGCTAGATAGTATATTTTCTTGATTACAATTCCAAAATGAAGCTTCCACTTTGTACTTTGACTTCCTTCCTTCCAATACATATTAAGTTTTAATTGTCTAGAGAAGCACTTCTTCACACTTTTTTCATTCACATCCCCTTTTTACAGGGTTCGTACACATTTCTGCACATGAAAATTAAGTACTATTAAAGACTTTTAGGATCATTAAAGAAAAAAATTAAGGACCTATCAGCAAATCGGAATTGCATAAATTCAATTAAAGTCTATGCCTGAACTTCACTTTTGTTATACCAACCTAATAAAAAATAGATCCGTAAATAGGATGCACTGTTATTAAGCATAATTATAAAATAAATTCGAGAATAAAATCATTTTTGTAAAATTTGTCAAATAAGTATTAAACATTTTACACTTATAATAATTGCATATATTTTCAAGATGATTAGTGACATTTTATTTACTTTTTACTAGTGGTTAGCTTTATGCTGATTTTTTTCTTTTATGCCTCATTTCGTTAAGTACTTGCTCAGTCTAGAGATTTTGTAAACAGCAGGCCGATTTTATATGAAACGGCATAGGTTAAAATGAGAAGTAAAATCCATAACAGAAGGCTGGCTATTGTCACTGCTGTTGCTCGCCTAGACAGAGACTTGCCGATCCGAACAGACCTGAATGCCTGATGTTGGCAGGCTTTTTAAAAGTTATGCTCTGTCTGTCTGACGCAGTTAGTGTCGTAGTTTCGTGCATAGTTCCTGGAGTTGTAATACAGTTAACATACTTTTAAGGTTCTAATACGCCACTAAAGCACCAGAGGTGATAAGTTGTTTTGTATTATTTTAAGTCTTACTAGCAGTAAGGAATATGTTTTATAGCAATTTTTATATTTTTGTGTTGTATCTTGTGACCATGGTAAGGATAAATGAAAGGCCCGATGTAGAGATAACTTTTAAAGATGAGCAGTTAGTTACCAATAATTGAATTAGGTAGTTAAGTAGGTAGTAGATATTATAGATTTACCTGGCCACTATAAAATTTTATTTATTTTTTAAAAATATTTGATGAAAATCACAGTCTAATAACATTTTACAGTTCAAAATATATGTAATTTATGACACTGATTCTTAAACAACATCAGGATAATAATACATTAAAGTATGCTTTGCAGCAGCAATACTCAACAAAATATTTATGGGTCTTTTTAATTTGAAGCCTTCCCAGACATTATGGTTAATTCATATCAATTTCCTTCTCTTTAAGCATCTTTTCTAACAATGAGAAATTTGTTTAAATAAGCAAACCAATGTTCGTATTAATTTCTGCTTCATCTCTTAACTTGTCAATGTCTCGACATTATACCTATGAGGTTTTAATATGATCTGGTAAATAAATAAAGTTAAATAGACCAAAACTCTTGATAGGCATGAAGCAAGTTATCGTCATGTCTGAAAGTAACTATAAAGTGAGATAAAAGTTAGAATAAACCTCTTTATTTAAACAGAACTTATAATATAAATGCATGTTCTTATGCTAGCAGAATGAACTACAGCTCATGGCAATGTAATTAAACAGGAAGAGTCAAATTCAAATTAAAATTGTGGACTAGTAGTCAAAGACAGCCCAATATAATTTTAATCTAAGCTGGCTCAGTAACTTATAATGATAACAGATTCAAATATAGGTAGCGGTAACACAAAGCTGAATAATTACAAATTATCACAGATGGCAGGAACTAATGCAGCGTGCATGCAGAAGTCAGAAATACTCTCTGTCTTACAATACAAAAACCTCAGTTTAAATACTGTCTAAAACATTTGCATTTTGCTGAGGAAAAGAAAAGAGAAGCTATAGTACAGGCTGAAATTATAAACAACTGACTAATTTACGTAATCCTAACTGTGCATATATTTAAAGAATCATTTTCTTTCTCTTTATGTATTCAGTTTCTTTTCTCAATAAGTTTTTTCTGCATTTCAGAATTTTTGGATTTATTTAAAGATTTCTGTTATTCTAAAAACTACATGTATTTAAAATTAACACATTAAAGCTGCTAATTTTATTCCTTAAATAATATGAACACTGAGAGTAAATATGAAATGATATATGGTCAAAGCTGGTGTGGCAGAATTTTTAGAATTTTAGTGATGCACAGAGCAATAAAATATAGAAATAGCAAAACTTTTAGAATTTAGGACAGGCACTGGGAGCAAAATTTAGGACCCACAGAGACTGCATCAAGTACCAAAATGCCTAACGCCAACCCTGCGTGTCATCCATTCAGATATATAAGATGCATATGATAATCTTTTAAATTGTTAATTTTCAATTCTTTTTTAAAAGAAAATTCCTTTCTATAGACACGTGTCCATGTGCCAACATTAGAAGCATTATTGACATTTTCCATGCTTCTGCTTAGGAAAAAGAACAAAAGGGAGAGGGGAATAATATGTTAGGATCAGAAATAAAACATTCAAATATTAGGTTTTCATTGTTCTCCCAAAAATTCTCCAAAGAGTAAGCAATTTATCACAGACATTCTGTAAAATACATTCATTACAAGTTAATACTATGAAAACATTTTTTCATTTTATCACATTTTTCCGTTAATCTTCTAGAATCTTAGATCTATAAATCTTGCATTCAAATCCTTCTAAATTTGGAAAAAAAATTCTCTCTCTCACACACACACACACAAAAAAAATTATAGAGAAAACGGATGCACATTCTGAAAGTTCTGAGACAATTAAATGGGGAAAAACTCTTACCATGAAAAAATAAAAAAGAAAACATTTAAAAATAATTACACAGCTATTTTGCTTTTGCTAAGAACTGGTTTGTAAATTATGCTTTTTAGCATTTATTAGCTTGTTTATTTTCGGATTCAAAATATTGTAATAATAAGTTGCCAAAATGAAGAAAAACATCACTTTATAATTTAACAGGGAAAAATAAAAATGTTTTATTTCAATGCTAGTTCTTAAACATAATTTCGATATATTACCATCATTTTAACGACATGTATTAATGTTACAAAGTTCTAAACAAAAGTGTTGAAAAATTCATAGAGCTCCGAATTAAAAATTTGTATAGAAATTGATCTTAAAATCGCCAAAATGTTGATAAGTAGCAAAATTTAGAATCGTTTAATAAAAGAATTTGCATCCCCAAAAAGGAAAAGTTGTTTAAGAGCTTTTCAATAGAAAAAAGAAACAATTTCAAAATGCCCGTTTCATTTCTTGCCTAGAAACTCGAGTATCACACAGTTTATATTAGAAATGGGAACAAACTCAACAATAACCATATTTGTCAGTGAATCACCAAAAATATTTCTCGAAAATGCTAATATTCACTCTAAATGGCAGTCGTAAAAATGGACCAAAATTTTAGATGATTAAAATTAAGGACCTTCTACTGATTTTGGACGAAATTAAGGACTTTTAAGGACCTAAAATCGATTCTAAAAACCTAAGGACTTTTAAGAACCGTACGAACCCTGTTTTATCATCCAGATTTTTGGAGACCCCAGATATTATATAAAGATATAAAAATATATATCTTCCCATAAATAATTTATTTCTTTGTTATACACTACACATAAAAAAAGTAGTTTTATGATTTATTTCAACAAAACAAAAATTAATGAAAGAAAATTCTAATGAGACAGATGTGTTTGCTTCCTACTGCAGAACAAATTAAACATTGGTGTGATATTTGACACTGCTGGACATAAGCATCTTTCAACATTGAATGACATTTAGTTTTAATTGGCATTAAAAGTAAGTAAAAGCTGAAAAGTAGTTTTATATAAATATGTGATGCTAAATGAGAGAAAAAATTTTATGCCATTTCAGAAATAGTGAGAAATCTAGTTCTAGCTCTGATCCAGAATTCATCAAGAATTTTTGTGAAAACTCAAGTTTAAGTTTGAATCACTACATAGCTTTACAAATTCCTTTCACATTTTATGGAACAGGTAATTAATCTCATTTATATCAATTAATGTAATGTGTTTAAAAGTCTAATCTCAGTAATGTCAATTAATGTAATTTCTTTAGAAGTCTTATGAATGAAGTTTCTTTAAAGTCATCTTTCAAACTGAATTTTCACTACCCCAAAATTTGAATTTGCTACTCTATTTGGGGTTGCAACTCACAGTTTAAGAAACTCTGATCTAGACAAATTTCAAGGTTTGTATATTTATAGAACAAATATAATTTAACTATTTTAACTTATATATGTTAGGCCATTTGGAAGGCTGAAACAATGCACCTGTTCTAAATTCTGATCCCAACTGGCACACACTTGTTCAAATAATGAATTAAGTAATTATTCTAAAAGGTGGCATCACAAAGTTATTTTGCCCAAATATATATAACTGTACAAAGTTTGATTTCTTTATTATTAATACATTCACTATTAAAATATCTATGCCATTTACTTATTATTTATCACATAATGGAAAGGATTTGTTTTAGCATAAACCTTTATGCTATTTAATCTGCATCTTATTACAGCAATACCGTAAAAAGATTACAAGCTGATTAAAACATAGTGATATGATACATTTACTTATTTGTAAAAAGCAACTCAAATAACATTGCAGTGCTGAAAACTCACAGGTTTTAATTGTTGATTAGGTTAACCTCATAAAAAAGTAAAGATATGTTCAGTACACATTTGTTGCTTCTTTACGAAAATACAGAGCTTAATGATGTAGTCGCAAAAATGAACATAAAAATTTAAAAAAAAAAAAACACCCTTTATCTGAAAGTGTTCAGATTTTAATGTTTGTCCAAAAGTAATATTGTTTATCAGCAGAGATTATCAAGAAAGATGGCCCCAGTGGAGAAGCAAAATATTTTACAGGATATTAGATGCATTTGACGTGGGAATGTTACATATCTTCTGATATATAAAGAGTAAAAAAATATGCAATTCTATATATTATTTAATATTTTAAGTAGATCTATCATTAATTAAATGAATTTTTATTTAAATCGATCAGATTATGAAGTAAAAATGCAAGAACATTTTAAGAACTGCATCTATTGCTTTCAAACAGTTTAGTTTATTATTAGTAGCAGACAGATTAAATATGAAAGAATAATATATTACTTTTTCCCAAATAGCAACAGACTTAAATAAAAAGTGAAACTACAATGGACCACACAAAATAACATTTCAAGATTAACAGTCCATTTACACTAATAATATTGAATTATTAAACTGGAATAAAATTGCAGAATTCGAAGAATAACTATGTAAAAGAAGAAAAACACTATTGCTTAAAATGACAGCATTTATTTACCCTTTTAGAAAACAGAACTATTTATTTACAAATTACAAACTCTGTCATTAAAATAATTAGTAAAGCTTAAGTCTCTTTTATTAGTATTAATTTAGGAAATCACCTTTATTAATGTTCAGATAAAAGTGAAAGGATTGCTAAAAGACTTTTTTCTGTTTTCAGCTGCCTCTTCCTTATACTAGGAAAATATGTATTCTTGTAACAGAGGTATGAATGTTGGAATATTAACTTATTATAGATTACTTATATTGAAAAATGGTCTTGATAGCTAATATTTCCTAAATACACAAGGGCATACTTGCCAACCTACAACAGTCAAAATAAAAAAAAAATATATTTTTTTAAAGAAATCGGGAGAATTTTCTCAATGACAAAAGGATTTTTTAAATAATAAAAATATGTAGAAAAAAAATATATTTTTAATAATGAATTAAATTTAAATGGTTCTAATTAATACCTGAAAGTTCAGTTATTATTTTTTAAATGCAAAACTACTTACATGTAGAAAAAAAAGCAGTTTTATTCTTTGTACTTTCTAATAATAGAAAAATACTCTAATCAGTTTCCTTAATCATTAAATACTTATTAACCAGATCACTAATCATTGATTGCAAAACATGAATTAATGTAATTCTGACTATGGAATTGTGTTAAGAACATCGTATGATGGCAAAATAGAATGCACAAAAAAGGAAACAGCTTTGTCAAGGTCCGAAGACAAAAATATAAATATTCATTCTTCATAAGATAAAATTATAATAATTGAAAAATGTGTCCCTTGTCAAGCGATTTTTTTTTTATTTTGGGAAAGCCTTACACTTATATTTTCTGGACATGCATTTCGAATTCCCATACACAAAGCAGAAACGTGCCAACTATCAGTGATGAAATGACTTCGGATTATTTTATATGCATCTAGAGGGGGATAAAAAAAACATGCTTTCAGACGCCAAAAATCACTTTTGGGAGGGGGGAGAATAGAGAAGTATTAAGTCAAGCTACATAAAAATTGTGAGAAATTTTAAGAATAAGTCAGGCGAAATATGCTAAAAATCAGATTGACGGGAGTGCGATCAGAAATTGGGAGTCTCTCGCCTAAATCGGGAGAGTTGGCAACTCTGCAAGGGAAATAAAAAGGTACTCTAATCAGTTTTATTTTGTTTTCCAAGCTGAATACAGTTCAGAACTATACATACTGATTGGCAATTATTATTTATATATGAAAATAACTGTTTGATCATGTATTTCTTGAACAAATTACAAATTTTCATTCATTTTTATGAAACACAAAACTTTACACATATGTACATATATTATTGAATTTTCAAGAGAAAAAAAAATCTTATCATAAGACAAACAAAATCAATTTTTAAATAATTACAATAACTTTTTTTTAATGAAGTATTCTGGAAACTGTGCTTTGTAGCATTTATTATCTTGCCTAATTTTCAGAATCAATATATTCCAAAATGGAAAGTAATGTTACTGTAAAATATGGCAGAGAAAAATAAAACTGTTTTATTTTAATGCTATTTCTTAATTATAATTTTAATATATTACCATTATTTTATGATATTTATCAATGTTATTAATGTTTGCAAGAAAATTCGTCAAAATTTCACAAATCTCCAAATAAAAAATTTTGTATACAAACTGATCGCCAAAATGTTTTTGAAATGCATTTGAAATTTCCCAAATGTTCATAAGTCACCAAATTTAGTACCACATAATAAATAAAAGAACTCCATATCTTAAAAAGAGAAAAGCCGTTTTTGATGTAATACTTATGAACTCTTCATTCAGCGGGAGGAAAAAATTATTTTGAAATATTCATGTTTTAACTGAGGCAGGGCCTCCTGCCTAAAACTCAAGTAGCCACCATTTATATCAAGAAGTAGGAAAGAATTCAAACATTAACCCATGAAATACATTATTTGTCAATGCATCACTACAAAATATTCCTCCAAAATGTTAATTTGCACTCAAAATGGCAGTTGTAAAAATTAAAAAAAAAAAAAAAAAAAAAAAAAAAAAAAAGAATAGTCAGATGACTAAAATTAAGGAATTTTAAATACTCTTGTACAAACCCTGGTTAACATAAATACGAGCTTCTCTTGAAGAGATCTTCATGAAGTTAATCCTCCCCTCAGACAGTCTTTTATGCTTTACTATAATCCAAATAATCTAATTTTTCTTTTTACATATATATATTGAATGATTAATAAACAGATGGGTATCCTGATAAAATGTAGATGCTATTACAGAAATCATTTCTACAGAAACTTATTTCACTCACACTTTTGTTATGCAAAGGTGATACATGAAGAATATTTAGCTGATAAATGTGAATTACTTTATCAT
>KK119959.1:73651-164716 GCA_000611955.2 Stegodyphus mimosarum | reverse complement strand
GCAGCATTATTTTATCATGCACCAAAAATAAATAAATAAAATAAAATAAAATTATATAATAAATAGTCTTTTAAAAGAATTTTCTTGTAGCTATTAAATAAATTTCTTCATACTTGTGAGCATTTTTGTGATTGTTTATAAATGTTTTACTTACATCCAACTAATCAACAAGGATTATGCATTTATACTTAGCTCTGGTATGAGATTTAAATTATTGTTAGAGTGCTCTTAAAAATGGCCAAAAAATGCACTAAAAAAAAAGCCCTTAAAATTTAAAAAAAAGTCCCCCCAATATAAGAAATAACAAAATAAAAAAGGTAACAGTTGACAAATATTCACAATTGGATTAAATCCCGAACAGTTGCACATAGCTGTCTCTTAAATTTTATTTTTTCTACGAAACTTTCAAACTTACACAAATGTATTACAATTGCACTGAATTATTTAAGTGCTTCGTGATGTTTTTGAAAGGGAAAGATCTGTTGTCAGTATATAAGTTTTTATTTCGACATCTGTTGCAGTTATTGGAGTATACATGAAAAAAACTGCTTCGCTTATTGTTAATTTTTCTTTAGCTTCAAAAGAGTCAGCTTCTGCTGTCAAAATACTCCTGATATATTTTGCATAGTTTGAAAGCTGCAGTTTTTATCGAAATAATGTTAAATATAGCAAAAAAATTCATATGTATGGGTATAAAGCCTTGTGAGAAACTTCAGGAAGCTTTGCTTTAAAAGTAGGAAGCTCTGTGTTTTCTGTTAAAAGTTACTTGAGCTTAGAGAAAATTGAAACGAAGATCCTATGATTGTATTTTGACACTCATACTTATTGGTAATAGACACTAAACAATATTGCCTGGAGACAGTTTTTGTTTGTTGTGACTAGTATTCATAAGCCTATCTGTGCTTTAGGATGACTTTGTCTATCATTTGCTTTAATATTTCATTAAAAAAAAAGAGAGAGAATAGTTTTGTAAAATTTATTGGTTTTTCATTTCTGAAGCTTTTCGGTTAGTTGAATGATGCTGGATAGTCAAGCTTTTAAGGGCCATTCAGACGGGTTTATCTGAGCTAACGGAGTCAGTTCCATGTGTTGACTAACTCCACTATACCTACAGTTCAGATTTTTCAACTTGCTGCCCTATAGGAAAAAATTGCTTTTTGAAGGTGGGTCGACTATGTCAGATGGCTTCCTTAACTCAGATAAACCCAGTCTGAATGCCTCTTTACTGTATAATATACTCAAAATTTTGCAAGGTGATTCTTCACTGGCTTAATTCCTCTGTTGTACAAGCAAAGAGCCAATGCATTATGACCCTCGTCCGTCTATAACAATGGGCTCGCCCAGGAACAAAATCGCTGCATCCACAGCTGATGTTGGAGTTGTCTTTCCAAATATAATACGATTAGCAATGTAATGGGGAAAAGCAGTTGATTTATCAGATTTATAAAGGTGAAATCATTATGGCTCTGTGACTGGAAACACCAATATCAGAAATGGTGCTTTAGTGGGCTGTTCACGTGCAGTTATCCATTCATAAACCACTTTAAATATGTGCAGTTGTTGTGAGCACATATTTAAAGTGGTTTATGAATGGTGAAATGACTAGTCGTCGACAGCGCATTGATTCCAGAGGAAAGCGGAGATTGCTACGTATTGTTTGCCATGACCAAAGAGCTACAACAGGGGTGACTCAAAAGAATGGAAGAAAGTTTCATGGTCTGATGAATCATGTTTTCTGGTCCTTCATTCGCTTTGGACTGAAGCGCTACAACAGCCGAAATCACCACCAGCTACAACATTTATGAGCCAGAGTGTGTTTCTCGACCCACTGCGCAGGGTATATTTCTGCATATGGGCCTACGCACCCAGAGGCTTAAGCATGTCCCTGCACTGACGACACATCATCGCCGGCTGCGTCTGCAATGGGCCGAGAAACATTGGAATTGGATATTAGAAGAATGGAAGAAAGTTGCGTGGTCCAACAAATCAAGTTTTCTGGTCCGTGACATCGATGGGTGAGTGCTAATATGCCAATTTCCAAATGAAACCCTGGCTCCCAGATGCACAGTTGGGTGGAGACAAGCCGGTGATGAGGGTATTATGGTGTGAGCAATGTTTTCATGGTGCACATTAAGACCCATAAATCCCCATTGAACAATCCCTGACGTCTGTGCGTTATGTAAACATTGTTGCAGATCAGGTTAACCCTTTCATGACAACAGTATTTCCGGAAGGGGATGGTGTTTACTAGTAATATAATGCACCATGTCATAAGGTTCATATCATCAGGGAGTGGTTTAAGGAACATTCCAGTAATTTTCTTAAGTCATGTCTTGGCCTCTAAATTCACCAATAGTGCATTTGTAGACATTAATCCAATAGTGCATTTGTAGTTCCACCTGGAAAGCCAAATTCATGCTGCCACACTACCCCTCTTTAATGTGCAGAAATTGCAGGGCCAGTTGGTGAGCGCTTGGTACCAGATACCTCAGACTAATATCAGCACCTTGTGGAGCCAATGCCATGCCGGGTACTGGCGGCAACTTTGAGGGCTAAAGGTGGTCCCAATGTAATAGCTCTTCGGTGTATTTATGCTCAACATTTTAGCTGCTATAATATAGCTATTTGTAAACTATTGTCATAGAGCTTTTTTTTAAAACCTTAACTGTACAAAACAGCTTTTAATTACTACAGCAAATAGCAGAGGTTCATGTTGAATCTCAAGCATGTAATTTTATAAATGTATCCAGGCTTGGTACTAAACCCCTATCGCATCTAGCGACATGCGCAGTTAAGCCGGACATTTCTGAAAAACAAGATTCTGGTAGCATTGATGTAAATGGGAGGGTTCCGTGAAAAACAGCATGACTGGAAGCAATGTTGCGGCTATGAGGAACATTTTGGAAACTCTGCCGAAAATGTTTTGTTTGCAGCTGTGTTCCACGTAGACATAATCCAATTAGACAAAAATTCTGCTTTTGAAGGATCACTGTAATTTTCAATATGGCAGTGGCTGCAGCTGTGAAATCCTGGACAGTGGAAATAGAAGCCGATCTAATTGAAGAAATATGGAAAAGGCTGTATATATTGCTGTTTTGTTGTAGTAGAATTAAGTCATTTTGAAAATGTTTATATATTTATTAAATTTATAATCTTGGCAATTTCAGAGTAGACAGTATTTTATCACGTACTTGTATTCTTGATGATTTGTTTACAAATTATTTGTCATATTTCATGCTAATTGTATGAAAAGAATTGTTATCATTGTTGTATAACAGAGTTTTTTTTTTTTTTGTTAAATTTAAGGTGAATAATTTTTTTTTAAAAAAAAGTTTTTATGTGTGCAACTTTAGTTTTCTACTAATTACTTATCTTTTAAATTGTTTATTGAATAATCAGCGACATACTGTGAACAACATAAAAAGTATGTAAAAAAAAGAAATCATAGCTTATGTAATAACTAGCCGCTGCACAGCCAGCCTTCGTCTGGCTTTTAAGTGTACCGGAAAAATGCCTAAAGAGAACACCAAACATTAAATTTGAAAACTGCACAAAATTTTACTCTGCAGAGCAATTTTATTGAAAAAGAAACAAACAACAACGGAAAAAAAATTCAGTTAAAAATGCATTACATATAAAAAAGCATACAATGAAATAAGCAATATCCCTTAATACAAATATTAATTATCCTAATAAATAAATTGACCAACTTCCTGCTACCTTCTCTACACAAACGTCCAGTATCCAAGAGAAACATTAAATTTAAAAACTGCATAGAATTATCGCCCAGAATGGCAATAGTGCTGATATCAGCAACAATGGCTGTGTGCTATTGTTGTTCATATGAGGGAAAATCATCAATTTGATACTATTTCATAAAAAAAAAAAACTCATTCGAATTTTGAAAAATCGATGTGCACTGGCTCTTGTCTAGATGCATCCTGTGTACCAGATTTCATAGGCCTAGGTCTATTAGCTTACGCGCAGTACGAACGAAAGACACCTACACACACAGAAAGACTCGTCCTTTTAAATATAGATATATAAATTAATTAAACAATTTACCTTTGCAAAAAGAAACCATCTTTCAATTTCTTAAACTGTTCAATAGAGTGAAATCTCACTTTGCTATAGCCCATTATGTCTTAAAATGACGCGATTTCGTCAGAAAACATAAAATAAAAAAAAAAAATCTAATTCGAATTTCGAAAAACTCGCTTCGAGGTGCACTGGCTCATGCAATTCTTTTTTTAAAAGAAGTCAAAAGGATTAAAGTTCAACGTGTCCAAAAATCGAAGGAAAATAAACAGCACATTTTTTAAAATAAGTTTTTTTTTTATTTTAAGTTCGTAAAATAGCTAAGTGTCTACACTTCACGACAATGTAAAAATGAAATGTATAGAGTGAAATCTCGCTTTCCTGTAGCCCATTATGTCTCAAAATGATGTGATTTGGTCACAAAACATAAAATAAAAAAAATTCTAATTCGAATTTCGAAAAAATGGCTTCGAGGTGCACTGGCTCTTGTGTAGATACACCTATGTACCAAATTTCGTGGCCCTGGGTCTATTAGCTTACTTGCAGCACGAACGAAAGACACACACACAGAGAGAGAGAGAGACTCTTTGTTTTATTATATGTAGAGATGAGAGTTCACATTAAATTTGTAGGTAAAAATATATGACAGGGTACCCTTTGGCAAAAATTGGCGCCTTCCTGCTTATATCCAATGCCTTCCCCAGTAAAATGGCATCCAAAACATAATGCAATAAAGCATAATTAAAACAAAAAATATATAATCTAAAAAAAAAAACAAGGAAATAACGTAATGTAAATGCGTGTTATATAATCTACGCAATATAAAAAGTAAATATCGACTTATTTTATTTAAAGGTTTCTGTTCTTCGGTATGTGAGACTCGTAGAATTCCTTAACAGCATCCAAAAACTATTTAAAATTAAACTAGAATCTGTATACTGCTGTCACCACATAAATTCACAAAAGTAAAAATTAGAAATATTTTCCATACTCCTGGACCATTGATGGCATTTCTTTTGAAATTCCCTTTTTATTACACCGTGCATGCTTTCCATAGTATTGATATGATCTCTGGTTCCAAGTCATTAAATCTCACTTTGTAACTTATCAAGAGGTGAACAAAACCATTTAAGTCTTCATTTTAACACCAGTCAATCGATGTTTTCTTTCCCAGTTGTTCTAAAGTATACAGAAACTTTAGGTTAATTATACCACCAGCAGACATTTTACGGTGTAAAGCACAAAATAAGCAACATTCTTCCTAACCAACATCCAACATATAAGTAAGCTCTTACAAATATTTTCCCATCAGTCAAATTCACCGCAGTCATGCAACCAATCATATCATAATAGGGTTTCCATAGCATTCAACTACTCAGGTTACCATAAATGAAACAACAACTTGGCGATAATTCAAGGGGTATGCTAAAATGTAGACTAACCATACATGTTACCTAATCTGTGCAAAAAGAAAATGTCCTTACCTTATTTAAAAATTTCTGTTTCTTTGATATGTATGACACACAGAATTCCTTAACAGCATCTAAAAACTATTTACAATTATTTAAACTAGTATCTGTATACTGCTGTTGCCACATTAATTCACAAAAGTGAAAATGAAAAATATCCTCTGTACTGCTGGAAGCATTCTTTTCGAAAATCCCTTTTTATTACGCCCTACATACCTTCCATAATGTTGATATGAGCTCCGGTTTTGAAATCCTTAAATCTCGCTGCGTAATTTACCGAGAGGTGTACGAAGCCATTTAAAGCCTCATTTACACACCAGTCACTTAATGTTTTCTTTCCCAATCATTCCAAAGTGTACAGAAACTTCAGTTTAATCCTATCACCAGCAGGCATTTTATGGAGTAAACTTCCTAACCAACATCCATACTTAAGTAAGCCCTTACGAATAGTTTCCCATCAGTCACAATCGCGCATTACAACCAATCCTGTTATAGCAGGGTTTCCGTAACATTCAACTATTCGGGTTACCATAAATGAAACAACAACTTGGAAGATAATCCAAGGGGTACCTTAAAATATAGACTGACGAATTTGCATGCTATTTTTTCATATTATTAATTAAATACTCTTTAGGTAATAAATATATTAGAAAGAATATTTTTATCATAAATGCTGCATATTGAAACATTGGAAATTTATGGATCTATTATTATGCATGATTAAAAACATTTGTATGTATTCATTAATATAAATCTTAGTCGTTGCATTAATATTAATAAACATACATCAACTTCTAAACCATCGCATCTCTGTGTGTATGTAAATATATGATTTATTAGAGTGTGTTTATATATATAAATATAAAAATGAACATTATCAAGATGTTTATTTGAAGCCACTTCTAATTCATATAATGATCAGGTAATTAGCAGCAACTGTAGTCATCAGTTTTTTTCACATTATCCTGGATATGGAGTAGACAGCTGAAAAATAATTGAAGTGCATTTTATGCATTAGGCTAGCCATTAAAATTCGCCCATTTACACACAATCTTTGCATTTGCAATTATACTTCAGAATTTAAACGAAACAAATTGAGCAAACAGCCTTTATGAAATATTTAATATTTTGGGGATAAAATAAATATTTTTCACACAAATCACATTGACAAATATTATCACAAAATCGGTAAATGGATTATATTCTGTACATAAAAGTTATTAAATATATGAATACAAAAATACTATTTACAATAATAGAATCAATATTTACAAATCACTGAATGTATGATGTAAAAGTATTTACAAAAATATATATCACGGATCATTACAAACAATCGGAGTAAAAAATATACAATTTAAAAATAACAGTTAATGTAATAACTCATCAAGGTACTAAGCCAATGGTATGAAAATAATTACAAAAGATATTTTGTATATACACAGAATTTGAAAGCATGCCTTTCAAGTCTGTTAACCAAGTGAAGCTGGTAACCCAGCTACGTAATTTTCATGGAAATGGGGATCTGAGAAATGTTCCTTTCGATGCCGTGTTCCAGCTACAAATAATAGATGTGATAGTGGTTTAGAAAATGCAAGGAAAGATTAAAAACCATTTCTGTATAGAAGTATTGCATCCTGAAAAGGAGATGAAGCTATTGTGCCCAGATAATTCAAGATCCGTTAATTAGCCTTAATACTAGAATCTCATTTCAGGTATAATTGGCATGAATAGGTTGCTGTAGGTATATTTCTGGTTTTTCTTGTATATGATATGAATACAATTTTGCTTTAGATGCTGACTGCTGGGGTATTAATAATGTGTTATACGATCAACCACTATTAGTTAGGTACTTACAACCGTGAAAGTTGCCGTAAATCTCGCTAAAATATCGCCCATCGTACTTGCAAAATTTTGAAGGAATTGGGTCCCCTTTATTTAACAAACAATCAGTATTCTACCTACTTTTTTTTTTTTTTTTGCTTTATAAAAAAGGCTTTTGTTGATTTCTATTATTTAGTTAGGCCCTCCAATTTTTGCCAGGAGCTCTGTCTAAGAGTGGTTTGAGTAAAAACTATCCGTAGGTAATTGCCCCAATCTATTATTGTTTTGTTACCCATATTTAGCTGACCATATTGTGTCTGTCAGTATATACTTTTTTTGATGGTGCGAGGGCAGTCCGATAAGTACTTAGCCTGCAAAAAAAAAAAAAAAAAAAAACGCAAATTTTGGAAAAGTGGCAATTTATTTCTCAACATAGTCTCCTTTCAACTCGATACACTTGACCCAGCGATGTTCCAACTTCTTTAACCTGTCTGAAAAATACGTTTTCTGGAGGTCTACAAAGTAGGTCTCCGTGGCGGCAATAACCTCTTCATTCGACTCAAATTTCTGCCCGGCAAGTGACTTTTTCAAGTTTGGAAACAAAACGAAGTCACACGGGGCCAAATCTGGAGAATATGGTGGATGGGGCAACTGTTCGTAGCCTAATACGACCAATTTGGCCGTGGCAACGGCGGAGGTGTGAGCCAGTGCATTGTCATGGTGGAAGAGCACTTTTTTCTTCGCCAAATGGGGCTGTTTTTTCTGCAATTCGAGGTTGAATCGGCCCAATAGTTCGGAATAGTAGAGCCCTGTGACTGTTTTGCCCTTCTCCAGGTAGTCGATGTAGATCACATCTTGTGAATCCCAGAAAACGCTGGCCATCACCTTTCCGGCCGATGGGACAGTCTTCGCCTTCTTCGGAGCACATTCGCCGGGTAAAGTCTACTGTTTCGACTGTTCCTTGCTCTCTGGTGTGTACTAGTGAATCTATGTTTTGTCAACGGTCACAAAACGATGCAGAAACTCCTTCGGATTGCGCTTAAACAGTATCAAACACTGCTCTGAAGTGGTCTCACGGATGCGCTTGTTGTCCGGAGTGAGCAAACGCGGTACCCATCGAGCCGACAGCTTTCTCATGCCCAATATTTCATGCAGGATATGACCCACACGGTCTTTTGAGATGCCTACTGTATCAGCTATCTCGCACACCTTCAATCGGCAGTCTGCCTATACGAGATCATGGACTTTTGTCACCTTATACTTCGTGAAAGCCGTTTTTGGGGCACCTGGGCGTGGCTCATCAAAAACTGACGTGCGACCGCGTTGAAACTCGTTAAACCAATTTTTGACGGTCGCCATTGAAGGAGAAGAGTCATCGTACACAGCATCCAAGTGCTCTTTGATTTTGCTGCGCGATTTCCCTTCCAAAAACAAGAATTGAATCACCGACCTATATTGCTCTTTTTCCATTTTTCTAAAATCCGCGGACACGCCCGTTTCTACACGGGGTCAAAACAAAGCTACAAATCCTATATGGCTGAAATTTTGACAGTAGCCGTCTACAACGATGTACTACACAATAATAAATTTCTCTTACGATAGTGGCGCCATCGGACTGCCCTCGTAGAATCACATAGTTTTGAAAATAATCTGCTGCTTGGTGTTGTTCTATGGAATGTATAGGCTAAATTTTAATCATTGCTTTAAGAATACAAGAAAAAATGCAATAGTAACAGTTACATTATATTCTTGTTTGTAAAAACAAAAAAAAAAGGTGGTTTGTTGAGATTCAGTCTAGGTTTTTTGTCTGATGTAATTCAGACAAATTCACAGATGTTATAAATATGCTGTTATGTTACATTTATCCATAATTGGCATTAAATTATGCTGTCTGGTGACAGTTTCATGATTGATGAAGTAATACGCGAATACTGGTAATTAGTTTTCTTAGGTGATGCCACTAAAATGCTATTTTTAAATATGAAAACAAATACAAGTAATTAAGATTTAAATTTTTAATTTTGTTGAGTAGAAATTCCTTCAAATTTTACCAAACAAAAGCATTTTTACGAGTGGTTTACATTAATTTCAATTTTAGTAGCTTCATAAAGTAAAAAATTCAGTAGCTTTCATATTCTAGCATCCCATAAAATGTCAAGAAACAGAAATTATTAAAATTACAAGCAATTTAGTATTGCCACCTAAAAAATAAATGAATAACTCAAAGTGTTATATACTACATAATTACCAGGACATTTTTTTTTTTAAAGCAGCTAGCTAGTTCCTATGCCTTACCATTATCAGTTAACCAATAAAAAAATAAGACATCCATAAGAGTGTGAAAAGCCATTTTATGGAGAAAATTGCATCACATGGTGGGATTTTGAAAAGTTTTTAAATATGTGCTGGCTGATCATTTACACTTATTAATGCAATTCTGCCCAGTTACTTTATTTTAGGAAGGTAATGCTACAGGCTACTATAATATGGGCATGACTTGAAAAGCGTTTATGGAAATGGCTCACATAGTCTGGGTAGTTGGTTCCATCATTACTCCAGATTGTTTGAAATCGGGCTAAATGAAAACTAAATAAATACAAAAAGTTATAATTGATTTCTAAAATTTGTCTATTTTTCAATAAATAAAACCCTATTAATAAATTCATGTTATTAGAAATATTTTTTTAAATGCTTGTGTTTTATAAATCATTTTTATTTCATAAAAGTTGCAATATCAATATCTGCACATGCTTCTTATTTGACTCTGTATATTTCTTTGTAGCAATGAATTGCAGTGTTTAGCAAATTGTAAGGCTGCATTCAATATTGGGATCTACTTCCATAATATATGCTCATCAAGATTTCAACCATTCCAATAAGTTTTATAATTCCTCCCTTGTTCTCGTGCAGATGCTTCGATATGGTCATTGTTGTTTATCTGTGTTATTAATTTCATTATCTAGTTCATTAATATTCAGTTTGATGCACTCAATCATGTTGACAGAATTTAATTCATTGAAATTGAGGTGCTTTTCTATTTCCACAGCATTATTAGGAACTTAAGCAAAATAAGTTTCAAAAACCAATGAAATGTGGTATGTTTCCATACTGTTGTCATAGTTATGTTTTGTCTATATTTTCAATTATGTTTTTGATGTTGTAAATCTTGCTTAATTCCATTAAAGTGTGTACATTTTTTCCTTCAGCGATAGCTATTAGAGTTAAGAGCGAATGGCACAAGCATGAGTACATACATACAATGAGGACTCCTAGAAGAACAAAAAAATTAATATGTAGTAAAGTATTTTATGACTTTAAAGTTGCATTAAAATAAACTGTGCAAAAAAGAGGCTTAATTATATAAAGGGGGTAATAATTTATATATTTAAAATGTTTGGTATTAAACATACTTAAAATTTACTTAAAATTTATATTTATTTTGCTCAATTAAAATTTTCTTTGTTTATTTTGAAATTTTCAAAGCAGACTACAGTGAATCTGGACTAATCAAAACCAAGCTAAATGAGATATTGCTGTATTTGAGCTTCAAATCATTTATTAACTTCTATGGTTTCCATTCTTATTACAGTCTTAGTAGCTTAACTCTGTCTAATTAAGAAGTAAAATATTAAATTCAGGATTTCTGAAATTATTTTTAGAAGGAATTGCAGAAAGTATTTATGTGAGCTGCAATATTTACTGGTGTCAGTGTCTCGTGCACATAAGCCCATTAAGGTAAAATATATTTCAGAATCCCCCTTGGCAATTTTTGGGGCTTCATTCCTGTTTACGTGCAACGCCTTCCCAAGTAAAATGGCATCCAAAACATAAAAAAATTATAATCTCAATAAACTGAATTTAAAATCAAAATAAAACAAGGAAATAAGATAAAAATGAAAACACATGTTAACTAATCTGCACAGTACAAAAAGGAAATATCGACTTACCTTATTTACACACCAAATTCCTTAACAGCATTCAAAAACTGTTTAAAATTATCTGAACTATAATCTGTATACTGCTTAAATTCACAAAAGTAAGAATCAAAAAAATTGACACTGTGTGATTTACTGAGAGGTCAGTGAAGCCATTTAAATCTTCATTTGTACACCAGTCACTCAGTGCTTTCTTTCCGATTCATTCCAAATCCTACAGAAACTTCAGGTTAATCTTACCACCGCCAGCCATTTTACGTTGTAAAGCAGAAAATAAGCAACATACTTCTTAGTTGACATCCAGTGCAGAAATAAGCCCTGAGAAATATTCTCCAAACAATCAAAATCAGCACGATCACAGATTACAGCCAATCATGTCATAATAGAGTTTCCGAAAGATACACTGTTAATTATTCAGGCTACTTAAATGAAACAGTAACTTGGCAGTAATCCAAGGGGTATGATGTAACTTACATCTAAAAATTGCTTTCGCTTTAGAATTCAAACAAATTCACTTTAGAACATTCAAACAAAATAATCAAAGCTTCTTATCTGTCAGATAAGATCAATTCAATCCATGATATTTTATCCAATTTTATTGACAACACAGACTATATATGAAGACAAGAAAACACTTATAAATACAGTTATATATAGAGTTGGCACTTAATATTTCATGATTCATCAATCTTTGCAGTCTCAATCGCAATTAATTCAGCTGAAAAAAAGTCGGACGTACAGTGCCATCTGGCTCCTGTAATTACAGTTTCTACACACTGCCCCCCAAATGACCAGGGGTTCATTCAAATTTCACACCAATAACAATTTTAAACAAAGGAATTTCTTACAATGTTTAGTTCAAACTATTAAAACATATAAAAAAAACTACATGTATTAACTAAATACACAGAATTATTCACATATAAACAATTTACAAAGTTACCTGTAACTAGGAATAACATGGATAGTAAACTGACAAATTTTAACATGTTAGCACTTTCATCAAAAAGCTGGAATAATCCTGTAAATATAGTACAGTTTAATATATATATATATATATATAAAGCAAACTTATTCATTGATTTTGAGATTATATAAAAGTTACATAGGTTGTTTAATGACTGGTACCTGTTTTAATTTCACAAGACCTTACTTTCCCATCTCTGCCAGGAAACACTGCTACAACTCTACCTAATTTCCAAAAATGTCTAGGTAACTTATCATTAATTAATACAATGTCATTAACTTTAAATTGAGTAATTTTACCTGTCTGCTTGACACAATGAAGAGATCTTAACATCAAAAGATATTCTTTTTTCCATTTATTCCAAAACATATGTACCAATCTTTGTCGATAATTAAATCTTTTAATTCACATCTTCTTATTGACTAAATTAGAATCAAAATTAGGCCTGGCAGGAGGTAAACTATTCACTCTGCACCCTAAGAGCATATCAGCTGGAGTTAGAGGCACAGGTTCCTGTAATTCAGAATAAACATAAGTTAAAAGACGAGCGTTAAGCACACCTTCAATTTCAATAATTAGAGCCTCTAACTCATCTCGATATAAAGTAGTTAAAGTTTTTCGTAAAGTTAGTTTCACAGATCGAATCAGTCTTTCATAGAAGCCACGCCACCATGCAGCTTTCTCAGCTATGTAGCACCATTGGATTTTGTGGGAAGCGTAAAAGTCTTTTACTGTTGGATGACTTATGACAGTCCACAAGTTTTTGAGTTCAAGTTCCAACCGCTTAGAAGTTTTTGCACTATCAATCAAAATTTGAGAACACAGACCTCGACAAGCAATAAATCATCGAAATGGTGGGTTCATCGCAGATCAGTTCGTTATGCATCCAGTGTTTACAAATTTCACAAACATTTCTTAATTTGCATTGATTATATACATGTCCTTTAGATAGAAAGGAATAACACATATCATTTTTTCTGAGTGATAATTTTCGCTGTTCGGTTGATAAGGGACAAGAGACAGAATCATGATCAATTTTAGGTTTTGTACAAAATATACATTTTTTCACATCAACAACAAATGCAGAAGATGTAGGAAAGTTCAAATTTTATTTATTTTTCCCACTATAATCAACTTTGTTTTTATTAAACCTTCCATATTTTTTATTAGTTTTTTTTGCATGGAATTAAATTTAAGTTTCCAATCGTGCATCTGAAGTGCTTAAATTAAAATATCTACTTAATTGCTAGTTACGTTCATGACACTGAATTTCTATTTTCAAAAATTTCAATAAACCAGATATTTCGTTTTCATTTTTTGAATGTGTTCTGCGAGAAAATTCTAATGATAAATCTTTGGGTATCGATTTTAACAACACTGGATACAATAGACAACTATAACTGTTAGGATTTATTCCGTTACTTTGTAATCCTCAAATATGTGTTTCGCATTCTGAGTAAAGTCTACGCATTGATACAATATCATATGATTTTTGTACTGGTTTTATGTTTAAAAGTCTTGACATATGTGCATCTATAATATCATCTTTTCGGCCAAATCATTCTTTTAGTATGTTCAAGGCAATTTCATAGTTTCCAAAGCTCAAGGTTAAACTGCGTGTAAGCCACCTCAGCTTTGTCTGTTAAGTATGATTTAAAATACTTAAACTTCTCTGCATTACTAAGACTCGTGTTTTTGTGGATAGCTACTTCAAATTGAGAATAAAATTCATTAAACCTTTAATATATTGCCATCGTATTTAGGTATCTGCAAGCATGGAAGTTTTACTGCATTTTGTTGTTCACTTTTGGTTTCTACAACATTTATTTTTGAATTTCGCTTTCTCTCGTGTTCAGGATTCTATTCGTACGAATTTTCCACGTAATAATATTATCTTTGTATTCTTGTTGTTTTTCAATTTCTTTTTCTATTTTGTCAGTTTCACACAGTTTCAGAATTTCATCATCAAGATGTATCAGATTTGTTTCCTTATCTAAAAGTTTCGCTAAAAATTCGTCAATTAAATCTACTGACCTTTCATCTTTGTTTATTTCGCTTTTGCCTCTCGTCTGACAGGGCCTCTAATCTTTTTCAAAGTTTCAATATTCATTTTAACAATTTAAATTATTCAATTTGCTAAATATATTTATTCACTTCGCATAGTTCGCTTATCTAAAGACCCAATTCCGGATTTTTGCGGCACCAAGAAAAATGATGTAACTTACATCTAAAAATCGCTTTCGGTTTACAATTCTAATTTAGCATTCAAGCAAATAAAATAATCAAAGTTTCTTACCTGTCAGACAAGATAAATTCAATCCACGATATTTTATCTAATTTTATTGACGACACAAACAATACATGAAGACAAGAAAACAGTTATATATAGAAGTTGGCACTTAATATTTCATGATTCATCAATCTTCGCAGTCTGAATCGCAATTAATTCAACTCAAAAAGAAGTCAGACGCACAGCGCCATCTGGCTCCTGTAATTACAGTTTCTCCCAAAGAATACGTAGACTTCCTTTGGTTTCTCCGGGATACCCCAAAATATAGACTACCCCCCATAAAATAGCTTCAAATTAACATAATTTCATAAACAATCTTTAGAGAATTAAGAACTTTTCAGTTAGATATGTGTTAAAATTTAAATCCAAGATTATTATAAGTGTGTTTATATTTTTAAAGGAAAAAGGATGCAGTAATATAAAAGGAAGAAAAAAATTTTGTACTTTTTTCTTCTAGGGTTGTATCGTAAAAGTGCCAAGTTAATTTTTTTAGGTCTAGATAATGCAGGTAAAACTACATTACTAGGTATGTTGAAAGAAGATCGTATGACTCAGCCAATTCCAACTCTTCACCCCAGTAAGTTGAGAAGAATACTGTGCATGCAGAAATGTGGTTTTGATGCACATCTTTTATAAGATTTGTTTTCCATCAATCTGTGCATGCACTAAACCCTCCTCACCCAACAGTGACTGAGTGATTAAGACTGCTGAATGCTAATAGTTCAACCTTGGTTTGAACCCAGGTGAATGGACTAGCTGCGTCGTTGGTTTTTCCCATGTGTGTAAGATGAATATGAACCAGTTTCACTTCTAAATTATTCCATGAAGGCATTCTTTCCCTGAGGCAGATAGCCCTTGTGTGCTTTACCATAACCAAATAACCTAACTTAATCTATGCATGCTTTAACCTTTGAAATCTTCAAAAAGTCTTGGAGCAGTGCAATAACTGATTGCTAACTGATTTGGCAACTTGAAATGTTCCACTGGGATGCTATTTATATGTTGTTTATGTTCAAGAAGTAACGATTAATCAGATTGAATGATAATCATTATTTAATAAAATGAGCTATAATTAATAATAAACTTTACTGATTGATTAATCAATGGAGCTAAATTTTATTTTAGTAATTTTTTAACTGCTTGGTTATGAATTACGTTATTTAGAAAACATAATTCAAAGAAATGTCACATACAGCTCTTGAACAGTGTTTTTGTTAGAAGTAATATATTAGCTCCATTAAGGATTATTATTATTAGCTTGAGATGTTTGACAAAACAATGATGTCCAAAATCCAAGTGTCAAATTTTAAAATTGTTCTTTAGAGGATTTAAAAAAAAAAAATTCATACATCTTCAAGATCAGAAGATTTTTTTCAAAAGCACAGATAATAATGCTGTTCTCATTTTCATTAAAGCATACAAATGTAATTTAGACTGAAAAATAATTATTCTTTGACCTTAGTAGCAGTGGTGTGTATACTCTGATTTTCTCGATGCATTATATTAGTATGAATATCTCTGCAACACTACACATATAAAAAATAACTTGACAAATAATGTAATGGCTTGTACTCAATAGAATTCTGTATTTCTTAATTCCTTTGTCAGCTTTTATTTTAAAAAGTATTTTACAAAATCCTATAAGAGATGAATTAAAAATATAAAGCATATCAAAATAAGTTTCAAAACATATTTTATGCAACAGTTGACACGTTCCATTCATTTGTAAGACCGCATTTAAAGCAGCTTAAAAATTTAACCTGTGATCAAATTTTTGAATGCACAGATCATAGTCGTCAGCTGTGCCAGTCCTATGGGCCTGACATCGTGAGCATGCAAATAGTGCACTATAAGTGCAAGCATCAAGACATCCTCAGTAAGAAGAATGGATGGCTATCCATCATCATTGACAATTTTGTACAATAGAAGCACATTTTGGAAAATCGTTCCTTCATAATTTACAGAACTCGGGTGCCATTTTCTTTAGATGATTCCCATTTTTACATGAAAACATGCTTGTTACACAAAGCACCTCATGTTCCAGAAATTTTCACAGGTGCGATTGCTGAAATGGCTTGTGCTTAATAATTGAAATCCCATATGGATGGCAAAAAGCCTAACACTAAATAAAAACAGATATAGGATCACTATTGACTTTTTTGCAGGGATAGGATCATGATGGTAAGGATTTCTTTGATAGAATCGTCACAGGCAATGAAACATGGGTTGTCGTCTTTTTCCTGGAAACCAAACAGAAATCAAAGCATTCATATCACCATGGATCTTTGAGCATGAAATTCAAGCAAACTTTATCTATGCAAAAATTGAGGTTCACGATATTCTAGGACAGAAAAGGCATTTTGCTTCTTGACCTCCTGGCTAGAGGTGAAACAGTAAATTCTGATACTGTGCTAAATATTATGTAAATAAGTAAGGTCAGCATCATAATGTGTAGATTAAAATGTCAAAAAGACTGTGTGCTTTCAAAAAGGGATTTCCTATGATTTTGTGATATAAGATCAATTTTAACTTTCCTTCAATTTCTATGAGTCGCATTAGTTTAAAAATGTAAATTGCATATAATTAAAAATAAATAAATCCCCAAACATTCCTTCAAGAAACTATGCATTCTATGACTTAGTGTATATGATTTTATAATGTATAATAATAAAAAGATTGAGCTATTTTTATACTAATTTTATATGCTTGTATTACTTATAAACCTTTTTATAGAGCATTCTGCCTGTTTGAAATGTATTGCATGATTTTTTGCATGATTGTTAGGATTATGGAAAAAGAGTGGCAAACTGTTATTTTTGGGCTTGGATAATGCAGGAAAAACTACACTCTTACACATGTTAAAAGATGACAGAATGGCACAGCATGTTCCCACTTTACACCCAAGTGAGTATTTTGTTTAGCTCTTTGAAATTACCTATAAAGTGTTTTGCTTCATTTTTTAAAGTCCACATTGTTTAACTCGTATCAGATGTGCAAGTGATCTGGATTTTTAAAAAATATATATATGCATTTTGAGAAATTTATTCAATTAAAAAACAAGATTTTTAGCTTATGACCAAACTTGATAAGAGCAGTAACAAGACAAAAATGAAGAACTTGTGAAAACTGGATAGCAGGTAATTGATTTATCAAACAAATCAGGTTACAGAATGAGATGCTAGTATGATAGCTGTGCCTGAGGATATATTGTTTAGCATGGCCACATAGAGACATGAAATATTTTCCTGGAGACCAAACACCGTGAGGTGCTCTGTAATTCACACGTACTATGAGATGTGTGTAATCAGCATCCTAATGTGTTCTATGTGTATGTGACTGGGGAGATGTATAGCAATCTGAGATATCAGGGGAATGTTGTGATGCTATAGCAATCTGGCATATCAAGGGAATGTTATGATGCTGTGCAAACATTCCTTTGACATGTTACTGTGTGCAGGAGACATTGAAAGTGATAACATTGGCAATACAGGTTTGCAGGATGTTATTGAAGTATTATCAACTATTAAAGGGATACAAAAAATGATTGACATAAGCAAGTATCAAAATGGCTAGCTTATCAAACATTATCATCTGGGTTGATGGACATCTGCAGTGACATGGAATCAGTGATTGGTAATCCTTGTATTAATTTTCTGGTCATCTTAGCCAAATGAAAATTGTAGTTCATCACTGTTCATGATCACAGTTTGAAGATTGTCAAAATCGAATATGACATTGAGATAAGAATTCATGTCAATGTGCAAAACAACTAGTTCATGGTAAACATCGCAGTGAACACTAACAATAAAGCTTAAGCTCTGCATTCAACATTCTTGCAATGATGCTTCATGAGATTATACATCCAGGATGTATGGTAAGTTGTGCTGGATGACTGAATAGTGAGCCTTCTGTGTAGTTATGGCAGCTTCCATTAATGTTCAGCCTTTCAGAGAAGTTTTCATTCCAATCTGTGTCTGGCTTCATGACAGTTGTGGGTGCTGTGATAGGATCCCTAATATACAGTTCTGTATGACCATACCAGTGAATGCTGGCCAATGTAACAGTGCAATCAACCTACATTCTATAAATTGGGTACACTAAAAAAAAACTATTCATGTATGAAAATAACGTATTAATCTTGTTAATACAAAGAATTCTACATGTTGTTTGATTTCATAAAGTGTCTTTAAGAATTTAACGAAAATTTCAAAAAAGAGAACAGAAAGAAACTATATTGCTTATTAATTATTATCATATAATGGATTGCTTATCGAATTGTATGAAATTAAGTGAAAATTAGACTGTTATATCTATGTGATTTAGTTTTTTACACACAAAAAGATTGTTAATGAGAAATTGACTTATAAAGATATCAAGGAAATTAGTAGTTTTAAAAAATTCCAGTAATATTGCTATACAGTAAGAGCTAAATCTGCTTTTTGTTACATTATATGTGAACCAAAATTTAATTACAAAAATGTATCTATCATCCTTATAGTAACATTTATTATTTTCTTAACAAGCTTCCAAAAATAGTTTAGTGTTTAAAGTTGCTAACAAATGTTAGTTTTGTCGACAGTTTGATTTTAAAAGGTTAAATTAGTGTGTTAGGAGTATTTTTGATTTTTTTTTTAAATATGATGTATGTTAGTTGGTTTTGCTAAGGCCTGCCTGAATGAGAACTTTTCCAGCATTAATTTTCCTATGTTTTATGGTAATTAACTACTTAAGCATTCCAGTTTGATATAAAATAATGAATAGTGTAAAAATGAAGTGAAAAATTATAATTGTAAGATTGTATAATAGGATCTGAAAACTGTTTAAACTGGATAATAGTAAGCACTATGTAGAGCAGGTTATCTGTGTAACATATATAAATTTCGCAAAGTGTAATATTGTAATAATACCAATAATGCAAAAATTTTGCTTTTTTACTTTTCCATCATGGCCCCTCAAGTTTGGATGCACTACTGTTATGCTTAGAAGTCACTGTAAGATAAATTATAATTTCTATGTGGAAGAGCAGTAATAGAATGTCTCTGGTGAGAACAGGCTATTAATTAAAAGCAGAGCTGAGAGAAATTTAACAGGTAAATGTGTATGTAAAGGTGGAGGAGGAATCAGAACTGACCTGCTGACATTTGTATAGCTGTCATGGTGTGAAATATTAATTAAGAAAAGCACAATTTGAGGAGCAGCCTGTAACCTAAGAACATACATGAGATTCTGAAGTTTGAGCATATTATCCCCTGTCCCATTTAGTTGCATCCATTAGGAAGGCACAAGCATATTTTTATCATTGCTGTAGGAATATGGTGCTTAGCTTGTTTCTGTGGCACTGTTTTCATATTTGGCAACAAGCTACTTATCACCTAGCTTGCATTTTTAAAAGTTCAAAGGGTCTTCTTCCTCTGTGGTGAGCCACAGATAACTAAATCCATAACAGTTGCAGAGGATTCCTGTAACTGCTTGTTTTGTATTTACTTCTATTTCATGTTTCTCCTCGTTTTGAAAGAAGAGGTCAAATCTAAAATAAACAATCAAAAGTAAAAACAATTCATAGCAGAAATTTGCTTAAAAAAAAGAAAAAAGAAGAGTTACAATTTTGAAAAATAAAATAAAAAAGGCATTCGGGTACCCATTTAGCATCGAGCCAAAGGTATAAGGAAAGAAATATATCAGAATGCATGAGTTTAGTGCCAAAAATGCATGGTATGGCTGTAACTGGAAAATATCACCAGCTGTTACTTTTAATGTAGTAGAACTCATTAAACTATGATTTATTGCAAAATAAAATTTGCTGTAGTTAATAAATGAAAATATTAATTTTAACATTTTAATATTTATAGCTTCAGAAGAACTAGCTATAGGCAATATGCGGTTTACAACATTTGATCTTGGAGGTCATCATCAAGGTAATATTATTGATAAATTTTCGTGTTAATAGTTAACATTTCTCTATGTGTGTGAAAGCTATGAGGGCTATTATTATTATTAATCATGGTTTTATTTTGCTATATCCCTTAGTCATGTCTAATCACCTTTAATCACATCATGAGTTTAATTACCTTTAATTATGATTTCCATATAATATTAGCTTAGTATTTGGAATATACAAGGTCTGTTCTGAAAGTAATGCACACATTTTTTTAAGAAATTTATTGAACCGATTCATACAATTACATAATATGTTCGAAATATATGCCTCCTGTTTTAACGCACATGTTCCAATCTGATTTCCATGCTTTATATGTGTCCTGGAAGTCTGTCACAGGGATGTCCTTTAGTAACCTCATCGTAGCTGCCTTGATGTTCTCCAGGTTCCCTAAATGCTGTCCTTTGAGGGATTTTTTAAACTTCGGGAATCAAAAAGAAGTCTGGCTAGGGCAAATCAGTACTGAAGCAGTGCAAAAGGCTTCGACAGTGTTTTCTCAAATTTGAAACAAAACTTTGCGTGTTGCTGCTCGAGAGTTTTTTTCCATCTTGATTTCTCATTCAAGGGTTCACTGAAACAAGCACTGTGACTCCCAGGAGCTCGGAGCCAAACAGCGTTGGTCGCACTGTGTTTCCAATACTCCACCCACCCTTCCGTGCAAGCGACAACGCTGTGCAATTGGTAGTCATGGTAGAAGAAAATGGGGCGCATTACTTTCGGGACAGACCTTGTATAAAATCTTTACTTGTTATACTTACACATGCTAATGCGCAAGTACTCTAAGCATATTAAAAAATTGTAATACGAAGCTTATTTTTCTACATGATTTTAATTTCTCTTTTTATATTAATTACTCTTACTATTTTCAGGAACATATCATTGCTGATTTCAATTCACTTAGTGAACATTTTAAGTAATTGCTATTTTTAATAATATTACCATTACTAATTCTTTTAATTTTTGCTAAATTATTAATTAATATGTAGGATACTACAATTAAAAAACAAAATTTTATGGAAACAACCATGGGTTGTGTTACGTATTTCCTGCGCCATTCGGCTAGAGGGCGCTGTGTACGTTCCAATAGCCAGTGGCAGGCAGGATGCTAAAGGTGTAGGACGTGGAAGGCAGAGATGCCTAATAATATATCTCTAATTGATTGAAATTTTCATATTTTTTCTTGTAAATAAATGTTGTTATTGTTTGTTAAACCTCGTATTATCTCTTGGATGCACCTTTAGTCTCACAGAACCATTAGATGCAAAATTGGTGCATCTTGTCCGCGAATGTGGAATATCGGAAGTAATTAGTCCTCATTACTGGATTATATTTCTGAGAAGTTTGGATACTGTACGTACGCTTTTGGGTTGCATACTGGACTGTGGAGGTAAGATCTTTTGAGCTCACAAATTCAGAGTTAATATGGATTGTTACGTATTTCCCGCGCCATTCGGCTAGAGGGCGCTGTGTACGTTCCAATAGCCAGTGGCAGGCAGGATGCTAAAGGTGTAGGACGTGGAAGGCAGAGATGCCTAATAATATATCTCTAATTGATTGAAATTTTCATATTTTTTCTTGTAAATAAATGTTGTTATTGTTTGTTAAACCTCTTATTATCTCTTGGATGCACCTTTAGTCTCACAGAACCATTAGATGCAAAATTGGTGCATCTTGTCCGCGAATGTGGAATATCGGAAGTAATTAGTCCTCATTACTGGATTATATTTCTGAGAAGTTTGGATACTGTACGTACGCTTTTGGGTTGCATACTGGACTGTGGAGGTAAGATCTTTTGAGCTCACAAATTCAGAGTTAATATGGATAAGCTTTCGAAAATAATTGAAAAACGAAGTAACGTTCGCGCTAGTGTTACTAAACTAGTTAAAAGAGTGCAGAAGCTCGATGAAGCTGTCGAAGATGTAAATTCATTATCAGAACTACTGGAACTATTGGAAACGAAAGTGCAGATCTTGAAAAGCCATGATTTAGAGGTGGAAGCACTCATAGACGATCCGGAAAAATTTAAAAGTGAGTTAAAAGCTTCAGAAGAATACGATGACAAAATATTGTTCGCTAAGATTAAACTAAAGAGCAAAATTAAAGAATTAGCAGCAGAAAATGTTCAGCGGTCTTCTTCAGTTCTTAACACATCTAGTGTTTCGGAAAATACCGTTACAGCTTTAAAATTACCAAAGTTAGAAATTTCGCGATTCTCTGGTGATTCTGGCAAATTTATGGAATTCTTAAACTGTTTTGATAGCGCAATCGGTTCAAACAATTCACTTACGAAAATTGAAAAATTCCAGTATTTAAAATCTCTTCTTTCTGGTCCTGCATATAACGTTGTTGCCGGTTTTGAATTAAATGAAAAAAACTATGACTCATGTCTTGAGCTTTTAAAACAAAGATATGGTAGAACTGATTCTATTATAAATTCTTACATGACTAAATTATTAAGCTTAGAACCCGTGAGATGTTCGTCTAATGTTAAGGGTTTGCGTAAATTATACGATGAAATAGAAGTTAATATAAGAAATTTGCGTTCATTAAATGTAACAGAAGGTTCATATGGGCATTTATTGAATCCAGTATTATTGAAGTTGCTACCACAAGATTTGGTGTTAGATTTTCACCGAAAACGAAATAGGGAAGTGAATTGTGAGGTTTCGGAAATTATTACGTTTTTGAGGAATGAAGTCGAATCTAGGGAAATTGCCGAAACTGTGATGAGCCCCCTAAAAAGTTACGAAACGAAACGATCCTTTTCCCAAAATTATCAAAGTGGTCAAACTTATCCGAAAAACTATTCAAAGCCTAAAAATATATCAACCGCTTCAGCGTTAAATACACAAATAAAAAATGTTTGTTTATTCTGTGACGGTCATCACGATTCCGTAAGTTGTAAAAAATTGAATGTAGAACAAAAAATAAATAAGCTGAAGATTGAATCTAGATGCTGGTGTTGTTTTAGAAAATATCACATGTCTCGCGAATGCAGGGCAAAAATATCGTGTAAAAATTGTTCAAGCAATTTTCATCATGAGTCAGTGTGTAGAAAAAATAAACCCGTTAATGTTACGATGAGAGGTTGTGAGAAGCAAGTGAAAAGCGAAACTGTTTTGAATGACTCGCAGTCTAAATCTAATAAAAACGCCGAGAATATTTCTGTGTCTCATAGTAATATATGTACCAAAAATAAGCCTTTTTTACAAACATGTACAGTTTTAGCCTGTTCGGACAAAAATTCAGTCTTAACTAATGTTATTTTAGACAATGGTAGTCATCGAAGTTTTATTTCATCTCGATTAGTTAAAGAATTAAAATTAAAGCCAATACGCTACGAAAGAATAGCTATTTTTGCTTTCGGAGACAAAATGGCACGTGAGAAGGAATACGGTATCGTTTCATTGACGTTGCGCAATAGGGATCAAAGTTCGAAATCGTACGAGTTAGAAGCTGTCATAACGGAATATATATCTAATTTGTCCTTGAAAATTCCTGATGGATCTATTCGCAATGCGTTGAAGGAAAGAGGTTTACCTTTGGCTGATTCATTTTCTGGCGACTGTCAGACGGAAATACTTATCGGATGCGATTCGTTTTGGGATGTTGTTTATGACCAGAGAGTAAAGTTAAATGAAAACATTACTGCGATAAATTCTTGTTTCGGTTGGTTACTAGCGGGAGTGGAGGAAAGTCATAAATTGACTAATAATTATGAAAATATATGTTTAGTCATGGACTCTTCTTCCATTTTGTGCGATTTGAAAAAATTTTGGGAAATAGAAGAATTTCAGTCAGACAAACAAAACTTTTCTGAATGGGACAATCAATTGATTGAAAAATTTGAAAATTCTCTGGAATTTAATGGGGAAAGGTACGTTTGTAGATTGATGTGGAAGGAAAACTTGGGACCTGCAGTTGGGTTGAATTCTAATTATGAGGTTGCGAAAAAGCGTTTTGATTCGTTAAAGCACAAACTAAATAAAAATCAAGAAATTTATGACCAGTATAAACAAATTATATCGGATCAGTTAGAATGTCAGATTGTGGAAAAATGTGTTAATGAAGATAAAAATTCAGGATATTATATGCCCCACAGAGCAGTAATTAGGGATGACAAGGAAACAACTCGAGTTAGAATTGTTTATGACTGTAGCAGTAAGGCTAATGAAAATAATAAATCTCTTAATGAGTCTCTAGAATCGGGAGTAAATCTTTATGCAAATTTATTGGACATAATTCTTAAATTTCGAGAATATCAAGTTGCATTTTGCGGAGATTTAGAGAAAGCTTTTCTTATGATAGAGATTGCGGAGGAAGATAGAAAATACCTTAAATTTTTGTGGTTTCCCGAAGAGGTAGGTGATTCAACCGAAACTCTCCATTTAAATCGTCTCCCTTTCGGTTTAACTACTTCGCCATTTTCCTTGGCATGCGTTTTGAAATTTCACATTAAGAAATTTAAGGAACACCATCCAAAATGTTATGACATGTTAAATTCTTTTCTTTATGTTGATGATCTCTGCTATGGAGCCAATACCGTTCAAGATGCTTATCATTTGACTTCTACGGCCATAGAGATATTAAAAGCAGCGGGATTTCATTTGAGGAAATTAAAAACTAACTGTCCGGAATTGTATAAACTTTGGAATGAAAACGGATATGAGGAAAATACTGACTTCGGGCAAGGAAAAGGTTTCTTGGGATTGAAGTGGGATCCGATTGAAGATAAAATTAAATTAGATTTAAGAGATGTTAGGGATTCCATTGATGTTAGAATCACCAAGCGTCACGTTTTGAGAGTTATTTCAAAGATATTTGATCCATGTGGACTGATTAGTCCCTTTGTAATCACTGTGAAAATTCTTCTGCAAGAGATGTGGGAACGTGGTCTACAGTGGGATGAAGATTTGCCAGGTGACCTACAAAATAAATGGAGAACATGGTGTTCTGAACTTTGTGAACTTGAATCAGTATCTATTGAAAGAAGGTTTTTTGAAAGTGTAGAAATAAGTGAAGTTTCTCTTCATGTGTTTTGTGACGCCAGTCCCAAGGCATATGGGGCTGTTGCGTTCCTAAGGTACGTGAATCACAATGGCCAAATCAAAGTGAGTTTTATAATGTCAAAAAGTAAGGTTGCTCCTTTAAAAACTTTGACTCTTGCAAGATTAGAGTTAATGGCAGCACTCCTCGCTGCACGTTTAGGAAATTATTTACAAGGTCTATTTCCTAATTTCGCGAAACAAATTTTCTTTTGGAGCGACTCTCAAATCGTCCTTCATTGGTTGAAAGGATCTTCTAAACAATGGAAACCATTTGTTGCCAACAGAGTAGCTCAAGTGCAGTCGCTGACTCTACCAGAGTGTTGGAACCATTGCAGTGGCTCCGACAATCCCGCAGACCTTACTACTAGAGGAGAATCGGCTAAAAGGATTCTTACAAGTTCTCTGTGGTGGTCTGGGCCTGGCTGGTTGTGTAAACCGCTTTACTCGTGGCCCCTTCAAGAATCGCTACATCATTTCACTGACATCTGTGATGAACGTGTTATAGTGAAAGAGCGACGGACTGCACTGGTTAATTCCATGCTAACCAGTTCAGCTAATGGAAACTTACCTATGTCGTCATTACTGGACGTTAATGACTTCAGCGGAATAAGTAGATTACTGCGTGTTACTGCTTGGATTAAAAGGTTTGTGCACAATTCTAAGCCTAATTCTACAAAATTAAATGGACCTATATGTGCTCCAGAACTCGAGCAAGCTTTGCGTTTTTGGATCAAAGCTACTCAATTCAAGCATTATAGTACAGAATTTACCCAACTTCTTTCTAAAGGAACTATCGATAAGAGTTCACGCATATTTAATTTGAATCCTCAACTTGATGATAACAACTTACTTTGTTTAAAGGGACGTTTACAGTTTTCAAGTAACGATATGCGAGCCAAACATCCTTGGCTTCTTCCATCTAATGATAAATTTGTTGAACTACTTATCTGTGATTCTCATACTAAAATGTGCCATTTAGGTGTTGATGCAACTTTAACACATTTACGAGAACAATTCTGGATTGTTAAAGGTCGTCATTTTGTGAAAAAGGTGTTAAATAACTGTCTGATTTGTAGACGATTCAAAGTGAAATCTGGAATGCAGGTGGTTGCCCCTTTACCGCCTGATAGAATTCAAGAGCATCCACCATTTGATATATGCGGTGTGGATTTTGCCGGACCATTTTTTGTTCGTGATTTTACTTCAAAGTGTTATTTACTTATATTCAGCTGTGCTGTGACAAGAGGTATCCACTTAGAAGTAGTTCTTAACATAAGTGCTGATTCTTTTTTGTTAGGATTCCGACGATTTGTTTCTCGTCGAGGATTATGTTCCACTATATATTCTGATAACGCCAAAGCTTTTAAAAAAGCAAATTGTGAATTGAAAAAATGGTGGAATCAGATAGATAATGATCAAGTTAAAAATTTGTTTGCTTCTAAAGGTATAGTTTGGAATTTTATAGTTGAAAAAAGTCCATGGTGGGGAGGTTTCTGGGAGAGACAGATACGAACGGTTAAAACCTGCTTAAAGAAAATTGTTGGACGATCCTCTCTCTCTTTGAAGGAATTGGAAACTGTTTTTTCGGAAATTGAAGCTCTGGTTAATTCCAGGCCTATCACGTATCTGTACAACGAACCCTCAGAACCCTCTCCACTCACCCCATCTCATTTTCTTATTGGTAAAAGGTTGGTGTCTTTACCTGTAATAAAACATAAAAATGAAAATTTTAATGTTAATAGGAATTCTTTGGTAAAGAAATATAAATATCAGCAAACACTTTTGAATCACTTCTGGAACAGGTGGAGAAAGGAATATTTACTTAATCTAAGATCAGCTTATATTTCTCCACAACCAGGTAAAATAGTTTCGTTTAAAGTGAATGATATTGTTTTGATTAATGATGAGCGTTATCCCAGAAATATGTGGATGATGGGGAAAATTTTAGAGCTATATCCAGGAAGAGATGGAAAGGTTCGTTCTCTTCTTATTCAGACTCCTAAAGGACAAATAAAACGCTCAGTACAACTTGTGTATAATTTGGAAATTAATCCTTAATTATGTTAGTTTAATTGAGTTGCAACATGTTAATTTTCTATCTGTGTATTAATGATAGTTTAAGTGTGCTTATATTTTAAGGCTTGATATTTGAACAATTTTCTTCAGAAGTTAAAACATATAATTTGTTTTTGTGTATCAAGTGATTGTGAACAATTTTGATGTAATATTCTATTTGTGTTTTTCTTCATGTAATTTCAAATGGTTCCTGCATGTAAATTGTTATAAATCAATGGCAAGTGAACTCAAGTGAGTTCAGGTGGGGAGTGTTACGTATTTCCCGCGCCATTCGGCTAGAGGGCGCTGTGTACGTTCCAATAGCCAGTGGCAGGCAGGATGCTAAAGGTGTAGGACGTGGAAGGCAGAGATGCCTAATAATATATCTCTAATTGATTGAAATTTTCATATATTTTCTTGTAAATAAATGTTGTTATTGTTTGTTAAACCTCGTATTATCTCTTGGATGCACCTTTAGTCTCACAGAACCATTAGATGCAAAAGGTTGTAACAACCATGGGTTGTAATTGGACCATGGGAACCAAATTTAATCTGTCTGTTAATGATGAACAGGTTTAAGTGACTTAAAAACAATAAATTCATGAATAAAAATTTTCAGCTAGAAGAGTATGGAAAGATTACTTTCCTGCTGTGGATGCAATAGTATTTCTGGTCGATGCCTTTGATCGAGAAAGGTTTCCTGAGGCAAAAGTGGAACTTGATGTAAGTAGATTTCCTTCCCTTGTGTAATGTGCATTTCATATTTCTGCATGAATATTATTTCTTTGGCTGAAGTGTAGTTATGGAAGCTCATTTATGAAGTGATGGTAGTTTAAACTATGGAACATTCCAAATAAATGATTTCCTTATTGTATCAGGCTTCAGAAATAAGTAATACTGTATCGTCTTTTGGAATTCATATAATATGAAAAAAAATAATTGTTTTATTATCCTTGTTTGAAATTTGTAGATTTGATATGAAATGCAACTGCAATTTTCTTGATTGTGTATAGACTAGAAATAAAAAGATTGCATAGAATTTGAATATTTGTGTAGGGTAAGGTATTTTAAACAATTTCATAGAATCATCTTATTCCCTATCATGTATTCTAAAGCAATGATTCATGAACCCCTTCCACCATTGCAAAAAGATCATTTCCTCCTTTTCCAAACCCAGATACATAAATGCATTTATTTAAATTTAGGTTATTTTTATGTGTTTTAAAATTAAACAAAAAGTATAAAAATTTTTGATTCTTACTAGAATTTGGATAAAAGTAGATTCTTATATTCATAGCTTAAAACTGAATATTTTAACAGCTAACTAAAGTGCTGACTGCATTCTACCCCAGGTTCAGAATCCTTGTTCTAAAGATTCAGTTTTGTTTATTAAAATTTAATCACTTTATTTCCATTTTGCATTCTGATATTTAACCTCATATCATGTCCAATCTTCTTTGAAGTTCCCATCCTTGCTTTTCATCCAGCAGGTATTAAATTGTAATTATATTTCATATGTAATAGTAGCAATACTTAAATTGCTATATTATGAATATATTTATTATTTAGTTCATATGCTAATCTTATACTTTTTTTAACCACTTTGGAGTGTTATTTTTTAATGTATAGATAAATTCCTTAATAAAAATTTTAGTGGAGATTATGTCTACTGTGGTATTATAAATAAGTAGTTCAAAGTACATGATATGAAATACGTGCTATCATCCCTTCTGTCCATAGTCAGAATGGTTTTATCCATGAAAACAAATTAAATTGTATTTACTGATATACTGTGGTGTGTCACAATAAATACTATATTTTCCACGACAGCAAACCTGTACTTCAATCATTAATGCTTAGAGTTTCTCACCAGAAATTCCGCTAAGATACTTCCACGTCCCATCTATTTACTTAACCTCCCTGCATTTTTATCTCTTTCCAACTGTGAAATGAAATCGTGAAAGAAATGCTCATTACTGTTGTCAAATAAGTGAAAGAAGAGAATCTGGCATCAAAGGAGGTACTATGAATGACTTACAGCAGTGCTTCTGGAACCTTATCAGCACTTGCGAAAGTATATTATTGCAAAAAGGATTATTTCAAAGGTAGCTGTTCCTTTTTGGAATTTGAAACTATTCAAAGTGAAGAACTACAAATTATTGACTTTTACAGTCATTCAGAAAAAAAATGTTGATTTGTAAAACTACATGTAATATCAAGTTACCAGAAAATGTTTAGCACAATGGGATCAAGGCACTTGAGCTATTGAAAATTTAGCCTTTTGAATTCTTTATAAGAGGTCCTTGTATTAGATAGAATATTGTTCCAAAGCTCTATCTTAAGATGAAAGCCTGGTTCAAAATGAGTTGCTTATGAGTAGGGATACATAATTTTGTATTAAAGAAATAGAAATTTCTCATTTATTCACAAATGAATAAATTAATAAGAGTACATAGTACACCACCTGATAGTGTATCATTCCCCTTGTCAAGCCCACCCCCTCGCAAATGCTGCATTCCAAATAATTTGTAAATATGTAAAACATAAAACTGTATTTTTATTTATTTAATAAGTAATACATTTATGTGCTTATTAATATGTGTTATATTTAATAAATGTAAGTTTCTGTTGATTTCAATATGCAAATGATACCACACTTTTGCAACCTTTTTTATTGAGCAATTTCACCTATGCCTTAGTTCTGAGCATTTTAAAATCTACCCATCTGATATCAAATAATTCTCTTCCCCCACTTAAAGATTCTCCCTTTAAGGGTAACAAACCAACAACCAGTTGAAAACTAGCTGTTTGTCATTATCAAATGTAATCATTTTGAAATTTTCGTACCTCTAGTCATAACTGTCAGCTTTACTGATTTTTCATCACGTCTTTCTGTCAGTTACTAAATCTCCTGGTTTTTAATTTCTGGCTTTTACTCAGAAAAATGTTTTCCAGAAGTAAATGTATTGTATTTAATTAATAAGATTTAAATTGTGTAAACTTCATTCTCTCACCCCTAATAATTATCAGCATAATATATTTTATTTGATCTGAATTGTATTAATCTACTGTAGACAATTGTAAAACCTTTTATGAAGATTCAACCAATGTTTAATTAGTCAATACTCGTCTATTTAATTTTATTTTACATCAAAACATGGTATATTACTAATTTATCTGCATAGTAGCACATTAAAATGTGATTTTATTTTACATCTTATGTAAAAATATTTTGATAAATTTTATGTTTTCAGGATCCTGTTGTTTTTAGGATTTTCTCTCAATGTAAAAGTGTAAGAAAATTGTAAAATGAAATTAGCCAAAAAATATACAATTTAGAATATTTAATTAAATGTTAATATATTTTACACCGGAATCATATAAATACATCAGAACCTGGTTTATGCATTAAGTCATGCGAATGAAATCGGTTTGGAATTCTTTTGAAATGGCACTGCTATGCAAAAACCTCACTCCAAGTTAATTTGCCAATTTTCCATATTTCAAGAGTAGCAGCTATGCTTTTTCATATTTCAAGGGTAGCAGCTATACTTTATTGAATAATATTTAAAGTTTGATGAAATGGTATAAAAATCTACTTAGGATTCCTCACATGTGTGTGTCAGTGTCATTTATTTGAATCTTGTGGAAGGACGTTATATTTGATACGGCCTGTCTGTTTTGCTACTATAAATCTTTATTGTTGATTATGTATATTTTGGGTATTTTTAATGTGAAAAAAAAAGCTACATTAAATGTATTTTAATATTGTTTAAAAGAAAACGTAAATGGTTTTTCAACATTTATAAAAATATTTTTTTTATTTAAATTTATATATTTTTAGTTTTGAAATAAGGTTATCTTATTTCTGATTAAAAATTCACAGAGTCTCTTGTCAGATGAGCAACTATCCAGTTGTCCTGTCTTGATTTTGGGAAATAAAATAGACAGAGCAGGTGCTGCCAGCGAAGATGAACTTCGTGCATATTTTTGCTTGCATGGGCAAACTACTGGAAAGGTAAGCAACTTAATTAATCTTAACATGCATTGTTTTTTATGTGTTCCTGTGTTACTTTATTTTGCTGTTCTCATTATTTTTGTTATATGTTGTATTCATATGATGGAATATGAAACAAAAGCTTTGGGTTGCAGATGATGTGAATACAAGATTTAGTCTATAAAAAATGATTAAAAAAAAAAAAAAAGGTTGAATATAGCAGGTTAGCTGTATACAGGTATAACTTAGTTATAACAGTTAGCTATAACAGGTTGAATAAATAGTTTAGTTACATACAATTCTTTAAAAGCTTATGAAGGAATTTAAACCAGTGGCAAATTCCATTGTCAAACTAATTTTTAAAGATTTCTCATTTGTGCATGCTGTTTTGTGAATATTTTTAATAATTACCAGAAATTATAGAACAGCATTTTTTATGGAGGAAATATTGTATCTAATATCTTAAATCAGTCTAATTAGAATTTTTGCATTGGTATTGGTATAGAACTTATAGTCTTCAAACTTTTCAGCCTGCAGGCCATATTGGCTCTTTCAACAAAGGCCAATAATTCATCATACCATGGTGATGTAACTATGATGAACAGCACACAAGTTTTTAAATGAGGCAGTGAGATTTTTGTGATTGGATCTATATCTTATGATCTTATGAAGAACCTTGTTTTTTAGACTTTCATGCAGTTTCACCTAACATAATTTCTCAAAGTTGTTTTTAAACATTTGCAAAAATATATTTTTGTCCCAGAATATTAGAGATTTCTTCGATTTAGTATGTACTTTGTAAGGTATATTTTAATTTTATTAACAGTCATTTTAATTTAATTCTCCTTTCCTATCTCTTCTAGCTTCAACTTAATAACTCCCTACCACAATGAGTTTTTAGAATCACGTTAAATGCAGATCAAAAGGAGAATAGTATTTAGTTAAGCTCAACTGACTTCCAGAGAGAGAGTTAGGATTTCTAAATAACATGCATTTGCCTTTGGGCTACGTCTCTCTAAGCTGTTACTACACTTGGCCATGTATGCCTTTTGGTAGTTCACTGGCTAATTTAATATTACGCGCCAACTAGTTTAGAATTGTGTTAACTTCATCTAAATAAATATCTTTAGTTAGTTCTTATTTCTTGCATTTTGAGTTTAAACCCAAGTGGAGGCTTTTTTGTACCTTCTAAGAAAGGGGTGACTGATAATCTTATTAAGCAAATAAAGGGTAAATAATCCTTCTTGAGTTTACATTTTTGTTCTTGGACTTAACCAATTATTCGCTTAGCAGCTCACTTAGTTCCTCATCACTTAATTTGACAGAATAAAAGCAAGGAACACTACAACTTTACTTTTCAATCGATCAGCACATTTTGTTTACATTTTAACCAGGTCACACTTTTGCTGTTAAGTATTTCATATTTTGAGCAAGTTTTGTGTGGGAAAAAAACTCTAAAATTAAAATAAATTGCAACAAATATAGATTATATAGAACAAAAATTAAGATTAAATAAAATTACTACTGAAAATTTCTATGAACCACTTTCATGTGAATTTTATAGTTTTAGAATACTACCATGAAAGTAGGAAAGATAACACATGAAACCTTTATTCTTGTAAAAAGTACGAGAATTTTTTACATCCTTGTACGAAGTAAGGGAAATATTGTAATCACGAAAAATTTCTGATATCACATTTCAACGAAAATATCCATTTTGATCTCTGTCGAATCCATTTGAATGTCTCCCCCCCGACATCTGTACGTATGGACAGAGTAAAGGAATCTTTTTCCCAAAATGGATTTTTTTGTGACATCTGTACATATAAATGCATGTATCTTGCATAACTCAAAAACGAGTAACATCAAAACATTGAAATTTTGTATATGGGACTTCCATAATATGTAATTGTGCACCTACCTTTTTGGTTGCCATTGGCTGCATCAGAAGGCTGCCCACTGTGTTACCATACACTGTGAGCTCGGTTTTTTTATTCTTATATGTTCGTAGATTGTGCGATTTTTACTTTCGAAGTGACTCTGTTATGTTGTTCTTATATTCTGGTTAAGGTTTTTATGACCAAGTTAATCTGCATGCAATAGTTGTAGAATTATCTGTAATTTAAAAGTTGTTTAAGTGCTATTAAGCCTAACGAAGTCGCTATTTGTTTACATTTTAAACTTTTGTTTTGTTTGAGCGTGTATTGAGTTTTTATGTATTTTTGCCTCGTCGTGAAGTGAGAACTGAATTGATAGAAGAGAATTATATATGTAATGAAATTTGAGGAAATAAGTTTAAATGAAGTGTGGCAAAAAATGTGTATAATTTAAAGAATATATGATGAAGTCATGTGTGTCCGCATGAGATTTTTTATATAGAGTGTTACTGTATTTCACTCATTGTAAACATAGAAAAGGTTGTATAATTAAAAACTTTAAAGTTTATAAAATTATTTTAAATAAATCTCTGCAGGCCAGAGCATTAGTGCTTGCGGGTGAGATTTGGCCCTAGGACCATAGTTTACAGACCCCTGGTATAGCAGATTTTAATTTGCTTTTAGGCATCTAAACTTTTTTTACTGTACTGATTTCATATTATTTAATATAACATGAAATAAAATATTTAAAAAATCTGGAATGGCTTTCACTTTTGCATATTAAAAATATTGTAATAACCCACATTATACCTTTTTTCAAGGATTTAGCAGTTGTTCAGAACTGAAATATATATATATTATAGTTAGTGTAATCATTTATTCAGGGTTCGTACGGTCCTTAAGAGTCCTTAGGTTTTCTGGAATCGATTTTTGGTTCTTAAAAGTTCTTAATTTCGGCCAAAATCGGCAGAAGGTCCTTAATTTTAATCATCCGAAATTTCTGTCTGTTTTTACAACTGCCATTTTGAGTGTGAATTAGCATTTTGGAGAAATATTTTTGGCAATTCACTGACAAGTATGGTTATCTTTTGAATGGGTTATAATTTGTTCCTATTTCTAATTGTTATTACTAAAACATAGCCTCATCATTATTATAAAAACATTTCTTTCACTCATCCAAGGTACAGAGCAGTCCAGAAAACAAAACTTACTTTCTTACCTGGGTAGTATGATGATAAATTGAAATCAATGCTGATGCATGGAAAATAAAAACTTGAATTTGATTCATCTTATATTATATCTACACTACAACATAATACTAAAATATATACATTATAACAATTTCCGGGACATATTACTGGCCCTTAAAGTTTTATAACATCTCAATCCATTCACGTCACAAGGGCCAAAAGCGGGGAACCCCCTTTTTTCCCCAGTTCGATGACAGCCAACGCAATCTGTACCTCGCACGTTAAATGAAAAGGAGATTGATTTTTAATGTTTGTAAGATACTAATTAGTTTCACAACACTCCCACCTTTTTGATGTTCAGAAGCAAAATCAAAAATCAAATAATGGTATCCTTAGTCAGGAATACACTTCTAGAGGGTACAGTTTATGCACAGTGCGAATCAGTATGCCATTTCTAGTTTTCACTTTTACAACTCTTACATGTCCATCTCTACTTGTACAAAGTTCTTGGACATGAGCGATTGGCCAGTTCACTCTTTTAAGGATCTCACAACCTATTAACATGATGTCTCCAACTTTTAATTCACACTCCTTTTGTCTATGCTTTTGTACTAACTGTCCAAGATACTTCTTACAGAAATGGCTTCAAAATTGTTCTCAAAGCTCCTGGCAGAAACGCTGATGAGCCAATTTATTTCGATCTAAGGGATCCAAATCTGCTGTACCTGAAACCTTAATGTCTTGTAAGAACATGGAAGGCGTTAATGGTAGGAGATTCTCAAAATCATTTGACACCTATGTAAGTGGTAGACAATTTATTGTGGCTTCCACATCACAGATGGTGAGTAACTCTTCGTAATTGACTGCAGCTTGTCCTAAGACTCTCACAACCAAATTCTTGGTTGTGCGGATTAGACGCTCCCACCATCCGCCCCACCAAGCAGCAGTGGCGGAGTGAACTTCGAAGTGGTGGAATGCAAAGTTCCCTGAGCAATTACCTTTACCCAGTCAACTTTTTTCATCAGTGCAGATGTACCAACAAAATTTCTGCCATTGTTTGAGTAAACTATAGATGACCGACCTCTTCTGGCTATGAACCGACGAAACGCTTGAATGGAGCATTCGGTACTTATGGATATCACTAGCTCCAAATGTACACATTGATACACAGCACATGTAAGCAGTACTACCCAGGCTTTGTTTTTATTTTTGAGAATCAGAGGGCCACATAAATGTATGCCGATAACTTCAAATGCGAAAGCATCTCGAACTCTGTCTAATGGTAATTGAATAGGTGCAGTAGTTGGAGATTTAGCTGAAAATCGTTTACAATGGGCGCACTGTTTCACCACTGATGTAATTCGGCATCTTGCACCAGTGAACCAGAATTCTTCTCTAATTATAACAGTTAATGCTTGTATGTTGGCATGAGAATGCTTTAAATTGCAATCTCTAATTAAACAGTCAACAATATAATCTTTAGAAGGTAATAATGCATAAGAATCATCTCGTTTGGTGATTTTTGTTTTTACTCTTCTTAAGCCACTCTGATCTCGTATGGTCAAAAGACCATTGATGGAGTTTCCACTCTCTGGAAAACTTTCCCCCTGAACAAATAAAAGAAGTATGATTTTAGATTCCTGTATCTCGGAAGCAGACAGGAAAGGCTCTTTATTTACAATTTTCTTTTGACAATTTTTGATAAATCTCTTTATCCAACCTAAAACTCTTAACATTTTCAAAAATTTAGAGAACTTCTCACACCACTTAATTTTATCCGCTTTTGTGGTTATACTAAGATATATATTTAAATTTATGCCTTTCCTGCGCTCTGAAAAAACTAAAGTTTCATTTGGCTTAACCTCTAATTTTGGCCAGCTATCTCTAGGGCCTTTTAGTCAAACAGGCCCTCTTCACCAATTTAATTCGGAAAACTGAAGAGGGGAACAACCATGAAAAGGTAAATCAGCTGGGTTAGAATGACCCGGTACATATGACCACTGATTTACTTTAGTGAAAGTGCAAATTTCCTTCACACGATTGCCTGCAAAAGTCCCCCACGCATCATTTCTTGACTCCAAGATATGGCCGTGGTGGAAACGTCCAAAAATATTTTGGGATGTCATTTGGAAAGACACACACCCAAAAGACATGCCATAAGTTCTAGAAGGGGAATAGTAAGTTCTTTTAAGGGTGCGTCTCTTGACTTAGCCACTACAAAACTGACTAATGTTTCTTCTTTAGTTTCACGTCTCAACAATTTTACTGTGGCATAAGCATGCTGGCTAGCATCACAAAATACGTGAAGTGTCCAGGAACTTCTATCTCCAAAACCTATACGTCGCAGTATTCTCGACTTATTCAAAACTTTTAATGTATTATACCACCTCAAAAATTTACTTTTAATATTGTCTGGTAACGGAGTATTCCAGTCTGCTTTTATTGCCCAAATTTCCTGTTCCTTTCTTTGCAGGTAATGAAACAGGTGTCAAGAAACCCAAAGAATCAAACATTGTCTGCGTTAATGACAAAATCTCTCTTATGGACAAATTGTCCGAAACCAATACAGTCTTTATTTCAATATAAAGGTTATCTTCTTTTTTGTCCCACATAATCCCTAAAACTGGCACAGAATTCTCAATTGTGGACTCAGTGCACAAAGCACTTTGGGTTAGTTCCACATCATTCTCTACTGGGCCATAGGCCCACATACGTAAGTCCATTTTATCTTCAGCTAATATTTCACAAAATTCACAAGCTCCTTCTTGTTATCAGCAGAAGTCACACAGTTATCAATATAAAAGGATTTATTTAATTTCTGAGCAATAGAACTTTGTTCCTTTGGTACTTGTGCCAAATGAACTGAAATAACTGCCCCTAATAGAAAAGGGCTGGATGCGTTTTCGCTCGATTTAAGACCTAAAGATTCTAAGGCTCTCAACTGAGCTTCAATTTTATCAGTTTATCAAGAGGTAATTTATCCTTGTGATCTGCCATCACATTAGAAACAATCAATTTAATTAGTTCCCTAACATACACTTCTACTAATAATTCAGGTTTCCCAAAACGTTCCTTCAAAGCTAAAACAGCTTTATCATAATTTTCTGAAGTCACCGAATAGCTTTCAATAAATTCTTTAGTCCGTGATCCAGGCTTCATACACTGAATCAAATAGGAAGATTTGTCACTTTCATATAAATCAGGGTCAGTGTGAATTTTCTCAAACTGGTAGGGGTAACTTTTCTTTCAGGATTTTAGACTTTGCAGCTTAGAAAATTTAGAACATTTGAAGGTAAAATTTACAGACCCATGTTTCTAAGATTCCAATTTATTATATTCATTTCTAGAAAAATGTGACAAAATAAAAAATGTCTCCATGGTGTTAACATGTAATGGGTGTATTTTACATGTTTGCGATGAATTTCTTACTTTTTGGAGAACATCTGGAAGAACAGTGAAAACATAATATTTGAATGTTTTACTTCTGATATTAGAATCTTTTCCTTAACATGTTTATCTTCCCTTTATTCTCCACTTTTCACTAGACACAAGCATGGAAAATATCAAAAAATGCTTCTAATCTTATCACATGGACAGGTATTATAGAAAGGAATTTTTGTATTAATAAAGAAATTGAAAACTGACAATTTAAAAGATTCATCTAATATGTATTAATGCATCATACACAGGGCTGGCTCTAGGCATTTTCCCACCTAATGCTGCCTAGTGCCTTTCTAATTTCTGTTTCCAGTACCTGCTCTAAATTCTAAACGTTTTGCAATTTTTAGATTTTGTTGCTTGGAAAAATTCTGCCACACCAGCTCTGTAACTGGCTCTTACTATATATATTTCATATTCTTCTTGTAAGGTTTACCTTATGTTAATTAACAGTTATTTTAAGTTTTGTATCGTTCCTATCTTATTCTAATTTCAGCTTACAATTTCCTGCCAGAATGTGAATTCAGAAACGCAGATAATGCAAATGAGAAAGAGTACTATTTAAGTTGGGACTTAACCAACTTCAAGAGAGAGAGTCTGATTTCCTCACTAGCGTGTGTTTGCCTTCTGGCTACATCCTCTCTTAGCTATTATTACGCTTGGCCATATCTTAGGCCCTTGCTAGGCTTCGCCGATTTAATTAATACTTAGGGGCCAACTAGTTAGTTTTTGATAGCTTCGGCTATATTTCTTAAGAGCTTTAGTTAAGCTAGTTTTAGTTCTAATTATTAGTATTTAAGTTCAAGCCCGAGTGTCGGTGTTATGTAAAGTTCCAAGCCGGAACTGATTGTAAATATACTGAATAGTAAAGGGTTTCTTAAGTCTCAAGTATTCTGGTCACACACTTAAGCGATTATTAGCTTGTAAAGTGTTCGTGGGGTTCGAAGCTAGAACTTTAGAATTGAACCTCATATTCTGAATATTCATTATTACTAAATAAATAAAATTAGCAACTTTTTCTATACATTCTAAATGCGTTTAGTTTTTTTAGAATAACAGAACTCTGTAATTAATTCTAAAAGGAAACGTGTTGAAGGAAAAAACTGAATAGATATAGAGAAAGAAAAGTATTCTTCAAAGATGTGTACAATTATTATTATGTAAATGTTGTTTATAATTTCAGACTTTACTATAATTTCCTATTTCTATTATCTTACCAGAATGCAAATCACTTAGACAGTTTTTAAACTGATATTTTTGTAATGTGTGTTTCTGATCTCCACTTGCTCGCTATGTTAGTTCTTGTCAGCTCTGATAATATGTAATCATTCATCACAGCACTATCACTGCCAACATTTGAATTTGTTAGGATGATAGAGTTACTGAACCAGCTTAAATTAAAATAAAATTGACCACTAGTCCACATTTTTAGTTTGAATTTCACTCTTCTTGTTTAATTACATCACCATGAGCTGTAATTGATTTTGTTAGAATAGGAACATATCTTTATGTTCTAAACCCTTTTTAAATAAGAGACTTATTTTAACCATTTCTGACTTTGTAGTTACTTTCAGACACAGCGATAAATTTGCTTCACATCTGTCGGGGAGTTTGGTACTATTTAACTTATAAGATCAAGTAAACCCTCATAGGTATATTGTGGAGAGGTTGACAAGTTAGGAGATAAAGCATGCAGAAACTAGTGAGAACATTGGTTTGCATATTGAGACAAATTTCTAATTGTTAGAAAATATGCTTAAAGAGAAGGAAATCAATATAAATTAGCCAAAATGTCTGGGAAGGCTTCAAATTAAAAAGGTGCATAGTTTGTTGTGTGTTGTTGTTACAAAACATAAATGTTTTGTAGCTTTTAATGTGTAATTATCCTAATCTCGTTTAAGACACAATGTCATAAATTACATGTATTTTAAACTGTGAACTGTTTTTAGATTGTGATTTTAATAAAGCTTTTCTAACAAATATTGTTAAAAAATAAATAAAATTTAATAGTGGCCATGTAAATCCATAATGACTAAGGTTATCAAACTACCTAATTTAATTATTTATAACTAACTGCTTACCCTTAAAAATTATCTCTGCATATTAAAAAGAGTTATTGCCTTTCCGTAATTTTTACCGTGGTCATAAGATAAAACTTTCCATCCAGTGAGACCTAATACAAAAAAAGTATCACCTCTAGTGTTTTAGTGGCTTATTGCAACCTTAAAGTTTATTAACTGGGTTACAACCCTTGGAACTCTACACAAAGCTATGGCACTCACTGTGTTAGACAAAGCCCAACTAACTTTCATAACTTGCCAACCATGCCTACATCTGGCCTTTCAGGTTTACCCTGATCAGCAGGTCTCTGTCAAGGCAAGCAGCAGCAGTGACAACAGCCAGTCTTTTGTTACAAGTCATGCTGATTATGATTTTCTCATTTTAACCTCTGCCACTTGACATAAAATCTACCTGCTGTGTACTAAACCTCTAGACAGCAACTATGTGACAAAATGAGACATTAAAAAAAAAATTAACATAAAGCTAACTGTTAGTAAAACATAAATAAAATGTCACTTATCTTCTTTCAACTTGTAAGGATTTTAAGTTTTACTAACGTTTATTTTGTTTTAAACCTTTACTATCTTCTCTTATTTTCCATTTCCTGCCAGAATAAGCACGAATAGATTTAGTCTATGCAAATGAGGTTATAAACTGTAGAAGTATTTAAGACATGGCTTTTAGCCAAGTAAAAGTAGAGAAAGAGAGATTTCTTGCAGCCTTTACCATGCATGTGACTTTCATTGTCTGCCTTTAAGGCCAGAACTTAGTTCTCACTGATATTTGAAGGTGTATTGTAGTCTTTGCATCATGCTCACTACATACGTAGTAGTAAAGGGCCAGTCTTCGCATTACTCTTTTATGTAAAGCATCTTAGGTCTTATTTAGTTAAGTTAGTTTATTTTCTTATTGTCTATGTTTTAAACCAAAAGTATTGGTCTTTGTATCCCGAAGTGTGGGAGCACCTGTACGCTGTGAGAAATATAAAGCGTAAAGTTAACCCCTTCATATTCGTGTTGTCTGTTCCACACACACATGAACATGGCTTTGAGTAGGCTCCCTGTTCTTATTCAGTTATGTTTGCAAAATCAACTAGAAGGAACAGTAGTCCTGACAAACTATGTCCAACTATTATAAATGTAAAATATTTAATGCTACTTGATAAATTTATAACGTTTATTTTATTCTCAAACGCATTAATAATTATGTTAATCAAGTTATGTTTAATAATAATGCATCCTACTTATGGATCTATTTGTTTTTAGGATGGTATTACAAAAATGAATTTCAGGCATAGATAATATTTTTGATTGAATTCATTCAGTTCCCATTTGCTCATAGGTCCTCAATTTTGTTCATTAATGGTCCTTGAAAGTCCTTAAAAGTACATAATTTCTCAGTGCAGAAATGGGCACGATCCCTGTTATTGTAAATGTTAAAGATTGCCTCTTAGACTAGTCATAAATATTACTTTCATGTTAATATAAAATTTTAAAAAATATGGAATTTTGATATTTGAAATTGAAAAATATGAATGAAAATGAAAATTTCATAGCTGCCTGCCTACTCTTTCAGTTTTTCAATACCGTAAATAACTGAATCTCCCCATTTATAATTTTCAATCAATAGTAAGGAAAATCTTTCCTTAGCAATAAGTGAACGTTTTCAAATTAATAAAACTTGAATTTGGAAATTCCATTTCCTTACTAAATTTGATTTTGTTTACCTACTGTAGACATTTGCAAAACTTTCTATGAAAATACAAGCGATTTTAATATTTATATTTGATTTTTCTTAATATACAGTACATTAAAATTTTATTTTTATCTTATTTAATACATTAATGTTTAATTAAATCCTGAGTATGGATTTTTCCAATGTAAACATGTAAGATACTTAATGGAATGAAATTAGCCAAGGGACGTATATTTTACATCAGATTCATACCACAAATAGTTTTAGTAACCTGAATGATGGATTATGAAGTGAATTTTAATCAGTTTGATTTATTTTGAAATGCTTTCTCCATGTGGTGCACAAACTTGTCAAATTCCTCGTTGGCAACTGTGACATTTTATCTTATGAAATCATGAATTTTTATGCTAATGAAGACCCCATTATTACTATAAAAGGCTTTCTGTTTACTAATTGTGCTAACGTGTGACAGACTATAAAAATTTTAAGATTCTAAATGTATCATTTAGAAGTATTAAAGAGCACATTATAAGCAGATTAGACTCCGTGTATTTTCATTATAATTCTCAACTGGTTTTGCTTTCCTAATGCATGCATTCTTTGAAATTTATATTAAGACAAAAAGTTTTAAATCATTAGAAGCTAACAGATTGTTAGAAAATAATGAGAATCATTTGAAAAAAGCAGGTTTAAAAGTCATTTTCCTTCTGATAGTGAGAATTATTTTTTTATTTCCATTTATGAAATGAAAATTGAATTGAAAAATTAATTGCATTTCTAGAAATTTTTTCCAGTTTTCTAAATTAATGAGAAAAGGAGAATGTATATAGAATCGTTTACCATTCAAGATAGCATTTACTGTTGAATGTGATTGAAACTGTGTTTGTCAAACAAAGGGAATTCAAATACAGTGATTAAAATAGCACTTTGAAAAATATGCAGTGAAATTCACCAAATATTTAAACATTCTTAGAAACAAATTACGGATTTTTTTTAAAGAAATAAATACACACAGTACATGTGGAAATTGATAGTTTGAATTTTCTGTGTGTTTCCGTTATGCTTCCCCAGGTAATCAATCAAAAGTGCACTGTATTATATTTGTAAACCTCTTTTTATCAACAAGAATTTCGTTTGAACTCGAAATATCAATTAAATTCTCTTCTGTGAATTTTGTATTCAGCATTTTTATATATCTTTTACATATTTAATATCTTCGAAGAATTTTGATTTTTTCCTGAGAGTCATAAATTTTAGACAAATACCATCAATTGCTTAATGAAAGTAAATAGCTTGGATGAATTGCAATTTGAATCATGAAATTTTGAAAAATGCTGTCTGTAAACTTTGCTGCTTCACCCCCTCCTTCTATCTGTCCAAATTTCCAAAATCTCATTCTCAGTTGATATCATTATCAAAATTAAATAATAATTTGTTCTTTAATTAATTAATGGATATTTTAATAAAAATACTTATGTCTGTTTAAACAAATATATTTTTTATAAGTAAATAAATAGTTTTGGATGTACATTTAATGTACTGAAATATTTCACTGCTTAGTAAAGAATAAAGTTTAAATGATTAAGTTTTTAATAAAAGATAGGAAAATTTGAAATAATAATTTTTTGTTGTATATTTAAATGTTACATATTGTATGCATGACTTTGACTGAGAAATAAACTGTATACTCTAAGCATATGAAGAATTAATGTTTTATTTTTTAGGGTAAGATTCCCAGATCAGAAATTCCTGGACGTCCTATAGAATTGTTTATGTGTAGTGTCTTAAAAAGACAAGGATATGGTGAAGGTTTCCGTTGGCTGGCTCAATATATCTAGGTCAATAATAATTAATAATCATTTCAATTTCCCAATCAACTCCCTCATCTCTTCATCCATCAATGGACTTCAAATGAACAAGTTAAAAATTTGTTAAACTTATTGCTAGTTGTTTCTAAACACACACAAAAAAAGGCCATCAGTTTATAAAACTTTTTTATAATATGTTTTATTCTTACATCACTGCCTTGAAAAGAACTATGAATTACAATTTGATAAACACCATAGATAATGTACGTATTAATATTGAATGCTAGCTACTGAAAGATGTGTGGGGTTGTATTTATGTACTCAAACATATTTAAATGTCTGGCAATGAATATGTTTTACATGTTATTTTGTCTTTCCTGTGTTTGAAAAGATTATTTTACACATATTTGTAAAGTACATGTTAATGACCTATGTGTAAGAGTCTTCCTTTTTGTAAACTGATCAAATCCATAGACATATATTCAAAATATGAATACTTATAAATGTCCATAAAGAGTTCATGTTAATTTAATGAAATGATAAATGACCCTTTGTGAAATAAAATATTATGGAGGAAAGTTGATGGGAATTTTATGTTCTAATTCAGTTCATTATTTTAACATGCATTTGTACCACTATTTTATGCAGCTGTATTGTGTATATCTATAATGACTACTTGTTAAATACTGAAGTATTAAATTTATTTATTAGATTTTTATCAAAAGCATATGCTTATATTTTCAATGAAACATAATTTTTTATCTTATTCTTTTAATTCCATATCATGTGATAGGTAGATAATCAGTGTTTTATTTATTTGTATAAAAAAATTGAAATATATAATTTCATATGTATTTTTCCATTAAGGAAGCTTTTTTTTTCTTGTGCAGACCTTTATTTATTCTATTTGTTGCATTAAATATTGTACTTACCTAAAAAACTAATTATTACATGGGGAAAATATGTAAAAATTCTATAAACTAACACTTGAATGTAAATTTTAGAATTAATAATTCAAAATGAATTTTCTCTTAGCAATTTTATAGATCAAAATTTCTTCTCTAAAAGAATTTCTCTTTTTTTTTTTACTTAAATCTCTATCATGTTACTAAAATGTAAGGAATTTTTATTTATTTTTCAGTATGGTACTTTTCACAAAATGGTTTGTTTTGATTGTATATATAAGTTTAAAAAGCGAGATTCTGCAATAATAATTATTTTATAATGTTGTATTAATATTGTTATGCATTTTGATTAAGGAGAGTTTGACTTAGTTCTTTCATATAGGAAAATGTTGAAGATTTGACTTTAATAAAGAGTTTAATTTTTGCATCTACGTAACTGTGTATTTGAATTGTATATTATAGTATTCTGTAGCATAAAATATTGAATATGCAGTTATTTGAGCTATCTTAAATTAGAAACAAAGAAAAGATTTATCTTTTCTACATATTAATTTAACCTTCAAAATATATATGCTTTATATGTTTTTATTTACCCTGTTTCAAAAGGCATTTCTTTCTTATGAAGCTGATTTAAATGTTAAAAATCACCATGCACATGTTAACATCTTATCGGTCTTCTTATTTATTGGCATATTTGAAAATTAAAGATACTCAGAACATTCATACATCAATTTAATTAAAGAAATGTGGACATTCTCATAGCATTGTTTTGTTTGTTTCACAGGCATTGCTATAACAATAGAAAAAGATTGTTTTTTAAATAAGCTTATTCATGCTTGTAATTTTATATCTGGTCTTTGAGAATTCAGTGTAAATTAGCTCTATGCAAACCTTTTATGTGAAACTGGAATTTTTTTATTTCGCAGCAAATGTAATTATTGCATTGCAGTACAGGAACTTGCAATAAAAATATTTATACAAAAGGATTTGTGCTGTCTTACACAAATTATTCAGTATTTTTAGTACTATTAGTATTTATTCAGTAGGATTTTATGGAAAAATTTTTCTTAAATCAAAATTTAATTTTCTGAATTCCCCCCCCCTGCATGATACCTGATCAGTAAAACGGCTTTTATTTTCTATTTTGATACTCTTAGTTAAATATACATATTCTGGACATTACTTATGATAACAGTTGAATTTATATGCAACTGCACATGAAAAATTATGAAGATCAATTTAGACATTGTAACTTATCTTATACATTATGCAAACTGAATTGAAATTCTTTATCATGAAAGTGATGATTTAACATGCAAATGATTGATGAAGAGTCACTTAAACACTAGGTACAGTATCACAATTTTTCACCGGACAAATCGGTGATGTTGTAATAGGAGTGATCTGGAAATCGCTCTAATTCAATATAAGTATGTTCACTGACAAGAAGCCTGTCGAGGAGAGACACCAGCTCTCCAAATGACGGTCTCTGCTTTGGATCTTTGTCCCAGCAGTAGAACATAATGTTGTACATTTCTCTGCGGCAGTGGTCGGGTTTCTCAAGACGATAACCATCGCGCACTTTTCGAATGACCTCATTTGCACTGAGTCCTGGATAGGGAGTTGAGCCTGAAATGATTGATAAATAACCAGTGCAGTTTAAAATGTAAGTTACTAAATAATAAGCAAAGAATAAAGAAACTTATCCACTATTTCATGAATATGGAGTTTATTTCAACTTATAACTATTTAATAGAAATGAGAATGCTAAACTAAATGCTTCTAGTGTTTGTTCATTATCTCCATAAGAGAAAACAAATATTGTTTGTTTGTATAAGCTCTTGTGTTACCTGGCAGTCTTTTCTAATTAGTCAGTTAAGTAGTATTTTAAATTCTAGGAAATTAAATGATCCTCTGATAAAATTGTTCACAACTATGCAAGTAAAATTCTGCATATGTAGCTGATGATGCTGATCCATATAAGCAGGCAGTGGATAGCAGTTATGTACAGTGGAATTTTCACGACACATTGAGAGTTAAGATATTCGGTTAGTGTTAACACTCGAAAACGAGTTAATTGCCTCTAGTAGTTTTGCAAAGGATCACATTATATGAGGATTTCATATAAGAGTGTCTCAATATACACAAAAAAAAATAGTTATAAGTTTACTCAAAAATGATTTCCTCTGAATACATTTGTATTCAAAAATAAAGTTACAAAAACACTTTTTTATAATAATTTAAAATAGTTTCCTAGAATTTCAAACATTAATCAGTTTTATCAAAACTTCTAAAGAGCTGAAAAACTTCTACTGAATAATTTCATCAGACCTCATTAAAAGTTTGAAAAATCAAGTTATATCACAACACTAATTGATTGTGGTTAAAATAAGTTATTGTAGTTGCTGGATAAGTTGCAGATGCTGGATTGAGATGGAGAGCCATTAGTTGGCTTAAGGCTAGCCATTCTTAAGCAGAGGTTACTCGATTTCAATAGTGGCACTAAACTAAAAACATCCTTCCTAAGGACCCTGCTCAAGAGCCATAATAATTGCAGAGGATCGATGCATGGTTACATAAATCACTACATCTACATATGATGGCTACAGAACTCTCTTGCTACTGCTTCTGGAATAACAGTTTCCAGCAAACTGGGTATAGATACCTATCAAAGCAGGCTCTGTACACCCAGCCATCTGTAGTATTTGTCTCCAGCATACCACAGAAGACAGCATTCATTTATAGAGCCAGGCAACCATTCATAGACATTACAATACTGGAGATATATCCCCTTCTGTGATGAATTGAGATTCAGAATACAGAGTGATTGTTGACAAATATTCAGCTGGAGAAAGCTTGGGGCCATTATTGTTCCTCCAACATAAAGGAAATTGATTTTATTGGTGAGAACGGAATCCTTGTTTGGGAGGCATTTTGGATGGCCATTGATAAAGCTCAGAAATATATCTAACAAAGTATTTACAAACTCTATTAATTAATTTATTGGCATTATGAATTGGTGCTGTAAAATTTGTTTTGACATATTTAGCTCAATTAATCGCAATAAATGCGTCAATTTGACTTCAATGATTTAATGCATATGTCTTAGACATCCAACAAAACTTACTGTTTAGTCATGCAGTGGTGGCCTACATTTATTTACAAGTTGCTTAGCACTCTCAGTGCTACGGACAGAAGTTTCTGTATAGAAAGGTGGCTGTTGTAGTTATTACACATAGAAATTTCTGCCACCTTTTAATGTATCTGATTTCGGGTTGGATGGAAGAAAAGAAATCAAAGTAAAAGAGTCATTTTTTAATTGTAATCAAGAAAATACCACTTATTCATGACATTTTGAAATTTCAGGGCTAAACTCATAATTGTTCGGAGGGTTAGATTTCATTAGCTTTTTATAGATAACCACTCTTAGTGTCAAGCAGTTTTAAGATCCATTAAGATGGTTGCCTTTGAGATCATGACTATGATATGCACTACCAGTACTTATTTACATTTTTTATAGAAGTGCTGGTGCACTTTTGAAAGCAATCATTATGAGATATTTCTCTATATTTTATTAAATGACTTTTTTTTTATTTTATTTTTATATTTGGAATAGCAGGGTAACATACAAAGAATACAATTCTCACAGTTGCTGTAAATTTTTATGGTAGAAACCGTAAAACATGTCAGAATGGTTCTTGACATTAATGTAAAATTCTGCTATTAAAAGATCAGATCAGGTTTAGGAAGTTGTACTTACCTAGAGTTACAATTTCCCAGAGGAGAACTCCAAAGGACCAGACATCTGTTTTAGTTGTGTAGATGTTATCAAAAAGTGATTCTGGAGCCATCCAACGAATTGGAAGTCGTCCCTATAAAATTAAACAATAAAACTTCTATTTGCAGTGAAAATCCAGTAAACATAATGTAAAAAGTAAATTTATTCCAGTAATGACACTGATTGATTACAGGAAGTATATTAGGCTCATTTGCTTTTCATGGAGTACTTTGAATGGAGATTTTTATGAGAACTGCATTACTTCTTTGATATGTACGAAAAACCTGTATACAATTGTTTATTTATATCACAAATTACCAGTATTCAGCCATTTTATTTGCTTGGCAATCAGTAAATCTTATAAGCAACATAATTTAGGTATTCTAATCATCATATGAAATTAACTTTTGGAAGTATGATAGCGATTTGAACTATATGGTGGAAATAAATGTAAATTATTATATATTAAAAGACAGTGGGTGATATATAAAATGAAATTAAAACATCTAGATCCTATATATTATGATAGGAAAATGTTAATTTCATTCTGAGCTTGTTATATTACAATTTTTTTACAGAAATGAAAAGTTATTTTATAATTAAATACTTTGAATTAAATAAATAAAACTTCATTCAAGTATAAAATAACTATAGCTATTACATTAAGCATATAAAAAATTCAAAAGATATATTTTGTCTGTATGACAACTGACTGTTTTGATTTTCATTCATTAGAAGTAACTTCATAATATATTTGAAGAAAAACTTAAGTTGGTTTCAAAACTATTATGTATAAATGCTTCCCTCTATTGCAAAAGTCCTCCATAGAACAGAATGTCTTTTGCTGCTAGTGCCCCCCCCCCCCGTCATTAATCCTTTTGTGGCATCTGCCATCTACATTGTATAAGTCTATTTTAGCAGTAGCAATTTTACTATTGATTCATTGCTAAAGGTCTCATTTGGTGGATGGTCTGCACATGTTTTTTCACTTGACTGTTTCCCCTGATGCGTGATTTGCCATGACATCCTAGTTTCCACAACTTCTCTAGGAACTTGTTAATATGTTGCAAGGAAGTTCTAATATTTTGTGGACATTTTTCCCTGCATCTAAAAAAAAGTGGAATTAAAAATAAGTTAATGTTTGACCTTTTTCACAGCCAGATAAATCTAATTTTAAAAATATACAGACAGTTCTCCAATTACTAATAGCTGGACTAATGGTGCTCTGTACTTGCAAATTCCTCATAATAAATTTAATTAATAATGAACTGAGAACACTAAGAAAGTTGAAATGGCTGGTTTATTATTTTCTTTTCCTTTGCACTGATCATATTTTAAAAATTGATGGAAATACACTGTGTCCACAAAATTACCCACCTTTTATTTTCACAACCATTGGTCATAGACATATACTTACAAAAAAGTTTTAAAGATTCATGTTTTGTCATGTTTAAAATTTGACTCCTGTACAACAAAAATTGACCAAGATATTCTACATAAAATTGAAGAATCATTCAGGGGCCTTACACAATAGTGAAATGTTTGCATTTGTATGAAATAAAAAATGTAATATTGTTTACAAAAGGGTTTTTGTTGCTAAGAGATTACATGATGAACATTTTTATGCAGACTATTGAGAAAAATATTGTTTGATGTAACTACCTTCCCCCAAAAAAATCTTATTCACAGGATCGTAGAATTCATGTTCTAGGAAACACGGCAGCCTTCAGCATTAGCATGTAGACAACTCATAATGTTACAAAAAGGAAAAAAATATTTGTTCTTTTGTGATTTTGTATGATTACCAAATTATGATTCTAAAGTAATGAAAACTTCACAAGAATATAAATAATGTATATTTAGATTTTGGAAAAATAAATTACTTGTGGGAAAATTCTTTTATATCAAATTAAGCAAAATTATAAATTAAAAACACTAGTAAATCACAAGAGAATATCATTGAATAGCATTTAAAGGGGGAAAACATCAACCTCGGAGTATTCATATATAATTTTTTTAAACATTATTGCTATTATTATTCCTTTAAATCACCATTCTTCGGGATCTGAATCACAGAAGCAAATTCAACTTAAATGTTCTGAAGAATGCATCTCGTTCATTACCTAAAGTGTTCGAGTTTTTTTCCCCCCTCTTCCTCTATGCTTTTTTATTGATTCAGTATGAGAAATGTACTTATTTTTACTTTTTGAAATTGAAATATGTTTTAGAATTAGATTTATTTTAACCATATTTAATGATTATTTATTCTTATATATGATATGAGATTGTTTAATATAATTTTAAATGTTTATTTGCATAAGAAGTTCTTACCTCTGACTTTCTTTCATAAACATGACTTGCAATGACATCTCTTGCAAAACCAAAGTCTGCAACTTTGCAAACTTTATTTTCATCCACCAAGATGTTCCGTGCTGCTAAATCGCGATGGATTATCTGAAGAGATAAAAAAAATCAAATAATCATCTAAAAATAGTTACAATTTGAATTTTCTAATCTTTCATCCAACATATGTTTTTTTTTTTTTTTTCCGGAAGTACGTTTCTTGAAGAAAGCAAGGAAAAGGCATTTAAAATGTACTGAACTCACTGGTTAATAAAATCAGCCACTTATTGCATTAAAATTTCCAGGAACTAAGACAAGTATGTACTAATTCATTGAAAAAACACTATTTATTAAACTCACTTTCACCACTTATAAAACTCAGATTGGCAAAAGACTGATTCTTCACTGCCAGAATCTATGCCTACTAGTTATTATAGCTGTTTGTAGTTCATCCATTTAATTTATTTTGGACCGTGGCTTATTTATCATTGAGTTAATGTAGTGCTTCAATAAAACAGGGTTGGCCAAAATATTTCTACCTTCCTCCTAGTTTCTCATACAAGAGTCAGGCTCTTAAAGCACAATTAAAAACTGTTTTAGAAAATGTGGCTTTTATGTAGAAGAAGCTTTACAGAAATTGTAAACTATAGCAAGATAATATTAAGATATCAACAAGTGAATTTATGAAGATTCATTATTTGAGTATGCATCAACTGATGACAATATTGAAACAAAAAGTGTAAAAACGCAAATTCTAACAAAACTCTTGAATTAAAATCAAAAAAGATACCAGCAGTTTTGAGAATACAATTGAAGACCTGGTGACAAATAATACGAAATAGACATGGATTTATTCATCAAATACATAATTATAAAAATATTTATAAAAATTTTAAAAGTAACTTGCTTTAATTTTAACAAAAAATTTTAATTATTATTTTAGGAATTATTTTTTTTACAAGATAAGTTTAAAACTTATATCACAAGTTGCTGTTTACTGAGTATACTTAAACATGCCTGGAACGAAAATGATTTTTTAATAAGTGGTATGTAACATCAATATCTTTATAAAACAGTAAAAAGTAATATCAAAATTTTCACATATATATTTCAATATTCTTTTATGTGCTATGTAATTCTTTCCACTACCTGAATTTAAGAGTATTTTGAAGCCATATTTCAACAAGTTTGTTCTATAAGTATTAAATATTTAGTTTTACTCCAGAAATTCAGTTCTTCTTGTACCCTAAATTTTATACCATTCCTACTTTTTCATCAAGGGGTATTACAGTTGCTTTTATTTCATCAGGCAAATTCAACAGAGAAAGATACAGTCTAGAATTATTAATTTATGAAATAAAAGGGTGAATATTCAGTTTTCATTGAACCCAAGAGATAATTCAGATTAATGCATAGTTTCTTTGGATTTAATCTAGTATATCTATTTTATCTACATCACTGTTGTTAATATATTAGATTATTGGGTAGCAAGCAGTGTGGTGCTTATGAGCACCAGGTTGTTTACAAAATGAAGTGCCCACCATTTAAATATCTAAATTCTAAATTTTAGATATTTGGACGATAATCACTCATAATTGTAATGAATAATTTTAGTAAACATTCTTATTTTGTCTTTGTCATTTTAACAACTGTATGCTTTACATCTGTAACCTCTTGTTGGTATATAAATTTGTCATTTTGTGAATTTGTATTTCAGGTTTTGGGCAGAATATGCATTCTTTTCTTCAGATTAAAAGCTACAGACAAACATTGCTTTTCCAATGGATGGTACTAAGGAAATACTGCATTTTAGCTGATTGTTATGTATCAACAATTTGTTTCAGTTGCACAACAGTAACGATTTGCAGTTTTCTTGCTTGACTACTAACATTTATGAGCAGTATGCCACAGCAATATTTTTTCATAAATGTTTTCACAATTACAAAAATTACTTAGAATATTACACTTTTTCAATCACATAAATGAACTTTATTTTGATGTAATTATATATTTATTATATTATTATTATATATTATTTTTATTATTGTAGCCATCCCGTCGTGCTTGACGAACTTCCGCATTTCTGAAATATGCCCTCGTTGTAAAGAAAAAGTTGCCGGCACCTGTAATAAGATGGTAGTGCCTTAGATAATGATGATGATATAAATGAATATATTCTGAGTGTAAAAAAATCACACACTCAGAATGCATGAATGAGATGCTGTCCTAGAATCATGATTTATGAAGTTATCATAAAAAGAGATATCTTATTCTGAAACTGCTATAAGTATATTTATATAAGTAATCTATACCATTTCTGAACAGGCAACTTTTAATTTAGATGTTAAAATTGCAGTATGTAACTTTAGACTTTCTTCTGATATTATAAAATTTGTTGATACACAGAATGTTAAAAAAATGGCTGTGAGTTTTGCTTTCTAAATATTAATTCTAGTCATATATATCCAATTATGAAGTTTGTAAGGTCTATCCTAATTTTATTAACAGTTATTTTAATTTATGATTCTTTCCTATTTATTCTAATTTCAGCTTACAATTTCCTGCCATAATGTAATTTCAGAAACGCAGTTAATGCAAATGAGTAAGAGTACTATTTAAGTCGATGTTTCGCCGACTTCGAGAGAGAGAGAGAGTCTGATTTTTCTGACTAGTGCATGTTTGCCATTTGGCTACATTCTCTCTTAGCTATTACACTCGGCCGTACTTTAGGCCCATGCTTGGCTTCGCCGATTTAATTAATACTTAGAGGTCAACTAGTTAGATCTCTGATAGCTACGGCTATACCTTTTAAATAGCTTAGTCAAGCTAGTTTAGTTTAAATTCATAATTATTTAAGTTCAAGCCCAAGTGGAGGCTTTGTGTATACTCCACGTTAGGAGTTGATTGTATTTATTCTGAGAAATAAAGGGTAGTTCACCCTTCTCAAGTCTTACGGGTTTATTCACACACTTAAGCGATTATTTGCTTGTTAGTGTTCGTGGGGTTCTAAGATGGAACATTGGAATTAAATAAGTAAAACCCCACATTTGGCACCCGAACTTGTTCTTAACAAACCGTGCCACTAGGTACTGAAGATTTCTCATTGACCCCTCTTACCTTTCAGTTCCCTCAGCCACAACCAAACCCCATGGAGGGATTCAGATTCATCATGGAATCTATAAGAGTGGCATTGAAGCCAACAGCAACTTTTAATGCAAGAGGATCCGTAATGACCTTCTTGGAGCAGCTGGATCTACACTTCACAATATATCCTGTCAACCAGCCGCAGGAAATTATCATCTCTACGACGAATTTAAAAGGTCAAGGCCTCAGCTGGTACAAGAATATTGGCAAGAGTTTGTTGAGGGATCCAAGATTCGAAACTTACACTTAAGAAAATTTTAAAAATTCACTATTAAAAGCATTCCCAGTTGTAAGAGACCGCGCAAGACTGGAATCAAAATTATTCAGTAAACCTCAAACTAATGTTGACGAGTTAACGGACTTCCTCTTAAGAAAGATCCATGTTGTCAAATTATTATATGGAAAAAGGCTCGACAGGGAAATGATTGAAAAAATTTTGCCACGGTTGCTTCCGTCAAATCAAGATTTTCTTGAAGTTAGAAATCCGCAAACGCTGGAAGGCTTATTTGAACTAGCTGTCAAATTTCAGAGTAGGCGAACGGCGAAAAATGCTCATGCAAACAATTTTAGGCAGTATTCAAGATTTCACGCCCAGATGAAACCTCAAGGTCAGCAGAATTCCTATCGGCAAGAGGGGAAGGTAGCAAAGCTTATTCGGTCAGACCAAAACATATGGAACCTAGACGGTCAGACCAAAACATGGGGAAATAAAAAGCAGTTGGACCAAGGAGTTGAAAAGAAAAATTTAAATTAATCATGGTGACCAGAAGGAGGTTGAAGTCACCGTGTGAGAAGGTAAATCCCTCAGAAATCAAACTGAATAAGGTAGTAATACAAAATTTGGCCTTGCTAGAAATCCAGATACTACTAAATGACGTCCCTACGACCGCCTTACTGGATACCGGGGCTCAATGCAGCTTTCTGTCGCAGGGTTCCTTCTGTCAGTGTTGTTTTAAAAAGCATTTTCATCGTAATAGATTGTTTAAGACAACGTGACAACGTGTGATTGCTGCACAAGGCAAATAGTGTGTCTGCTTGGAAAAAGTGGGGCTGCATGTTCAAATAAAAAATGAGGTTCAGAAAATCAATTTTCTCATAATAAAGAATTTATTAACCGCAGTCATATTGGAAGTTGATTTCTTACGCACAGCTAGCGCTAAAATTAATTCTACAGATTCTACCTTAAAGATCAGGATGGACAAAATTCAAGAAGAAGTAACCACAGTCACGGAGGTGAATCTAAGTCACCTCGAAGAAAGAGAAAAAGAAAAAATTCAAGATTGGTAAGAACTGTTTCTCAATTATTTGACGAAAAAACTGGCTTCTACCAGATTGTCTCTTATAGCGTTGATACTGGTAGTGAGTTCCCAATTCGTTCAAAACCGTACAGATATGATCAGGTGAAGGAAGACATTCTCGAGCAACACATTAAGAAAATGCTCGAGAATAAGATAATTACGCCACGGACCAGCCCCTATGCTAGTCCTGTAGTTTTATGTAGAAAGAAGAATGGACTGCTACCCGCAGATCCGAACACATGGAAATTCGCTATTGATTACCGAAAATTAAATAGCATAATGAAATACTCCACATATCCTCTCCCGATAATAGATGAAAAAGAAAGATTTGGTCAACTAAATATATGACAACATTAGACCCGACGTCAGGCTATTTTCAAATTGCAGTAAAACCCAATGATGTGAAAAAAAAAACAGCTTTTGTTACAAAGTCGGGCGTGTATGCCTTTTTGAGAATGCCGTTTGGCTTAAGCAGAGCTCCGGCTACATTTCAAAAAGTTATGGATATTGTTTTAAGGCCTGTCTTGGGTAAAAGTACAGTCGTCTATCTCAATGATATTATTGTGACAAGCGAAACCCTAGAAGAATACATTAAACGTTTAGAGGACATGAAGCAGGCCTTAAAGTTAATCCTAAAAAGTGCAAATTTGCCGCCGAGGAATTGAGGTACCTCGAAAAACAGAAAAGAAACTGGCAATTCAAAAATTTTAGCGATCAAAAGTTATCCACCGCCAAATACAGTTAAGAAGTTATCGTCCTTCTTTGGGATGTGTTCCTATTATAGAGTATTCATTAAAGATTTTGCTAAAATAGTTGAACCTTTGTTGGTGCTTAAACGAAAAAAGATTAGGTTCACATGGACAGTGGAGGTGAACACGGCATTTGAAGAATATAAACACGCCTTAATTAATGCTCCTGTTCTTAAATTCCCAGACGGGGATCAAAATTTAGAAATTTCAGCATATGCGTCAAACTACGCAGTTTGTGCAGTTCTTTCTCAAAATGGGCAACCAATAGCTTTTTTTCAACAAGACGCTTAATCAAATTCAATGAAATTCTACCGCAAATGAGCGGAAAAGCATCGCGGTCTTATTAGCGGTGCAAAAATTTCGTGTGTACTTTGAAAGTGCCCTGATACCTGTGTATTCAGATCACGCGGCAGTTGGTTGCCTATACTCCGGTAAAAATCTTTCACCTCGGCTCATATGTTGGACGCTACAACTGCAAGAGTTTAATTTAATAATAAAACACATGCCGGGGAAAGAAAATGTATCTGCAGATGCACTATCAAGAATAAAGATCGATGAAGACAGAAATACAATTAAATATACAATGATAACAGCGAAAATAATTGAATCCCGGGAAACAATAATTGCCGAATTAGGTACGGGCCCAGAATTTAAAGACATTTACGCTTATCTGGAAGATCCTGAAAATTTTGAACATGTAGACTTAATGGCTATTCGCAACAAGGCGGCCCATTATGAAGTCAACGATAATTAAGAACTGCGACTGGTAGTCCCAACGAGTCTACGTTTAAGTGTTCTAGAAGAGCTCCATGATTCTAAATTAAGAGGCCATCTTGGTGTCAGGAAAATCCTGCAAAGGGTCCGCAAAGCGGTGTATTTTCCGCAGTTATACAAAGTTGTGACGGCGTATGTCAGGTCTTGTCACTTGTGTAAATTAATTAAGGGCGTTAATTACAACCCGGCATGGTACTTAATTAACATAAAAACCGCTTTCTCAAATGAATTGGTTGGCATTGATTTGCTTGGTCTCTACCCTAGAACAAAGATTAATAAAAATAGATACTTGTTAACCATTGTGGATCATTTCTCAAAATGGGTGGAAATAATTTGCCTTAAACGGGCTTCAGCAAAAATAATAGCAGATTCGTTTCTAAATAAATATATTTTAAAATACGGGGTCCCAGTAAAAGTAATATCAGATAATGGTGGGCAATTTGTAAATAATTTATGTGAAAATATGGGCACAGGCCTTGGCAAACGCCATCTAAAAATGGTACCTTACAGACCGCAATCAAATATTGTGGAACACATAAATAAGAATATAGTTAAAATCATTCAGGGATATGTTAAGAATTATCATGACCGTTGGGACAGCTGTGCCTTGAGAACAGCTAAACATGATACCATTAAAAAAAAAACCCCGTAGAATTATTCCTAGGAATAAAAATTATAACGCCACTGGATAAGCTATTTTCCTTTCAACAAAGATAGGAAGAGTTTAAATTGAAAGATATACAGGAAATTATGAATGACGCCATCAAAAATTCTGATGCGGCAAGGTCGAAACAAAAAGTATATTACGATAAAAGAGACCCGACGTAGAGTATATGATAGGGCAAAAAGTATTAAAAGTTAAACATTCTTTATCATCCGCACCCGAAAATAGGGTAGCCAAATTTGAGCCCAGGTTTGAGGGGCCGTTCGTTATCGAGAAAATTAAATTTTCTACAGTTTACTTAAAGGCGGAAAATAGACAGCTAACAATTGCTCACATGGATCAGCTGAAACCGTACTTTAGTGGTACGGATTTTCTAGTCTTAAAAGATTTATTGTAGGTTCCTGGGAGCGCGCCAAGAATATTGATTTCACTGTCTCCTAGCAGGGATCCCCCAGCAGCAAAAAGAAAACAACCGGAGAATACTGAAGAAAGGGCCGCAAAACGAACGCAACAGCACAGCGAAAATGAAGAAAAAAACAAAGAAAAATTCCTCTTCAACAGAAGCCAGCGCCGATGGGAAAGCGGGAAAGGCTCATGGAGAATAAGCGAAGAAAACATCCAACTCCAGAACTGAAGCCAACTACCTCGGAACAAGCCACAAGAATATGGCAGCCAAGATCTACGAAAAGAAAACGACTCAAAGAGGCAAGATCCATTCCTTTTCAAGAAACCAGGAAAACCAAGAAAAGATTGAAAGATTCCAAGAGAAGGTCCGGATACTACTAGGCAAAGAGGAAGCCAGAGTTCCAGAACCCTCAACCAACGAGAAAAGCAGGCCGATTCAACACCCGAGGAACGAAGAGAAAGGAGGGGCCCAAAGTGATACCAGCCATCCGAGAAGATTGAGAATTCAAGGTTTAAGATCTCTCACTTGGCAAGAATTTTGTGACAAAAGAATGGAGTATAGAAACAAAAAACGATAAGTGAAAATTTTCCTTGTTTTCTATTTTGTATTGAAAGTTCGATTTATGTCATGTGTTTAAATATGCTAAATACTGTTTAAAGGAAGAAATTGAATTCGCAAGTTTGCGAGAATGTATTTATAACTATCTGTTAAACAGAAAAGAATTTGAATTCACAAGTTGGTGAGAATTTATTTTGTAAATACCTTTCTTCTGAGAATTCTGAAGTTACGAGAAACTAATTTGTGAATATGTTTAGTCGAAAGACTTCAAGTGTGTTAACTTAAAGAAAGATTGTAGCAAAACTTTGTAAATTTTGTATAGCAACTATAAAAAATGATGTAAAATGAATTTTAAAATATTGTATGTTAAAATGTTCAACTGAATGTAGAAATGTTAATGTCAGCTTTTAAACTATTGTAAAGGTTAAACTTGTACAAATGTAAGTTTTTGTCAAGCATGACTCTAAATATCGTGTATGAGAGATGAATTGAATGAAAGTATAGATTGAGTGTGTTTAAAGTTAGGCTCTCCAGGCTTCACTTAAGAATTTAAATTAAGCTTCTATGTTAGTACATTAGAACTAGCTTTGTGTTTAAAGAGTCGTCTAAGATCTGGAATGTCTAGTTTCTAATAAATCCTAGCTGTTGGGTAGTTAATAGTGTATCTTCGCGGAAATGCCACAATAAAAAGCTCATTTCACTCAGAACAAATTGTGGAGAGCGTGTGGGCGGAAAAGAAGGTTTAAAATTTGGTGTGAATGAAAATGTTTGAGGGCCAAAAATAATTTCAATAATAGGATAATGGTAGCAAAATAAAATGGCTTATGAAAAGTGTGACTAACATAGTTTCCTTCCAAAAGAGTGGAAGGATCAAGAATGAGAACCTGTTCAACAGAGAAGAAAATGTTTATCTCAGTCGATTTATGAAAAATATGTGAATGTAAAATTCTTAGTTTTAGTATAGCTTTAGATATTGTGTAAAGTTGGCTCTAAACAGGAAAAGTTATTTTGAGGAATTCAAGAAGGCACTATTGCTACAAGTTTAAAACTTTGATGAAAAAGAGTTTTGTAGAATTTACACTCTTAAACAAGGTCGTTTTGAGACCTTATTCTTCGAGCAGTTAAATTCTGGCAAAGATTTATCCTAAGTTTATTAACAGTTATTTTAAGTTATGATTCTTTCCTATTTATTCTAATTTCAGCTTACAATTTCCTGCCAGAATGTAATTTCAGAAACGCAGTTAATGCAAATGAATAAGAATACTATTTATGTCGATGTTTCACCGACTTCGAGAGACAGAGTCTGATTTTCTTGACTAGCATGTGTTTGCCATTTGGCTACATTCTCTCATAGCTACTATGCTCGGCCGTACTTTAGGCCCTTGCTTGGCTTTGCCGATTTAATTAATATTTAGGGGCCAACTACTTAGAATTCTGATAGCTTCGGCTATATCTTTCAGATAGATTTAGTTAAGCTTAGTTTAGTTTAAATTCATAATTATTTAAGTTCAAGCCCAAGTGGAGGCTTTGTGTATACTCCAAGTTAGGAGTTGATTGTATTTATTCTGAGAAATAAAGGATAGTTCACCCTTTTTAAGTCTTATGTGTTTATTCACATACTTAAGTGATTATTCGTTTGTTAGTGTTCGTTGGGTTGTAAGGTAGAACATTGGAATTAAATAAGTATAACCGCACAAGTTTCTCAAAACTGTATACAGAACTTTGTGTTTACAACAATTTCAATAGACAATTTCACACAGCTCAAAGGGCTTGAATAAGTCATCGATTTTTTTTTTAATATAAAATCTTTTTTCCAAACAGTAAAATAATCATTATATAGTACAAAATCCTAGATCCAGATATCCAATAACCGGAATGATCTAAAATCCGGACCTTAAAGCCACCAACAAAAAATTTTTAGGAACCTTTTTTTCATGCTTTACACATGCGCGTACGATTTTTTTCCCCATAAGAAAACATGTGGAGAATCCGGATTCTTAATTTCGCTTCAGCACTAAATGAAATACCTCTTTATCAATCATTTTAGCATAAATCTGTGTGATCAATAATTTGGCTCCGTAGCTGAGTATCTGTTTGGCAAACATCCTTGATTTTACAACTTCTAATATTTTATATCCCTGATGTCAACCTGGTGAATCATTATTTATTATATTTTGCTTTCATCATCGTATGTTTATCAACACATGACAACTAAACTCATTAATAGTGAAAAGTTAACTCCAGAATAAATTTACACTGCAAATGAAACTGGTCTTTTCTGGCGATATGTACTACAAAATGCCTTGGTAACTACTACAGAAAAGGCTCCAAATGGTGCGAAATATTCCATAGCAAGACTAACAATTTTAGCTTGTGCAAATGCTGCAGGAAGACACAAGTGTAAACTTTTCATAATCGGAAAAAATACACGACCTCGAGCATCGAGGAGTAAAGGTTTTCTCATTATGCAAATAAAAGAGCGCGAGTGACACCAGCGTTAATGTATAAAATCATTTCATAGCCGAGGCTCAGGAAAATTTGAATTTGGTTGGTTTACCTGATGATGCAAAAATTGTCCTGATTATTGATAACTGTTCAGCTCATATTTCACTTTTTTAAAAAGTTTTAATGAAAAATAATGTATCCATGTCATACTTTCCTCCAAACTGTACCCTCATCCTTCAGCCTATGGATATCAGAATAATGCACATGCTAAAATGCAAATATGAAGTAGCATTTTTAAAATTCATGTTAAATTTCTTGAATAATGGCAAGACTATTCAAGAATTTTTTATGTATTTTAGCATAAAATCTGCTGTGTGGAGCATCACAAGATCGTGAGTGTTTGCTAGATATCGTTTGAAAAATACTTGGCATAATTTATGGCCAGCTACCATGTTTCATGGTGAGGATGATGAAGATGATAGCCGGGAATTTGAAGGCTTTCGGATATCACAAACCACTTGTGAAATTTTGCAATTAATGGATTTTGTAAAGAAATGTGGAGAAGCGGTAATAAATGAAGATAATATTACAGAAGTTTTATTGCAATGACAGTGCTCCAACCATCAATCAACTAACGGCAAAATCTGTGGTTTTTATGGTTCTAGATCCAGAAAATACCGCTACCAATAGAAAGCGAAAAAATTTCGACTGGCAAGTTAGTCGGAATTCTCGACACAGCAACTACAGGACTTGAACAGAGGAACTTTGTAACTAAACAAGAAATTATATCTGCTGTACAATTAAACAGAAAGTATAAGGACAAAAATCGAAGCAACTTGAACAATTTACATTGAAAGAAATATTCAATAAAATACAAAAATAAATATTTAGTTTTTTTTTTTTTTTATTTTTTTTGTTAAGTTTTGGTAACCTTTAGATCATAAATGCTTCATTTTTTCATAAATCACGATTTCATATTTTTAATTTTATAATTTCTACATGCCATCTTACTCGATTTAAACTGATGATCTAATATCCGGAAAAATCCCGAATCGCCGAAGTCCCGACGGGTCCGGATCTGAGAATTTGCATCGTATGAGATAAATACAAAAAAGCTTCATATCTATAAGTACAAATTTCTCAGGGCTATTTCAGTACAAATTTATGGACTTAGATAATTAATTTTATTCAGATTTACACATGAGTAAATCGAAGAACACTGTTTTCGATGACTGTTTGCAGTAACTCTGGCCTAATGTATTGAATGCAATGTTCAGTGTTTATTCTTTATGCTTTCACAGTTCTTTATTCTTTAACAGTTTGTTTTCATAGACCATTGATTTTAAAAAACTCACAAAGACTAATCTAAAGGAGTTGTATCGCAATTTCTGGGAGACTTACTAACAGTTTCATTTTGTAAAACTATCCTTTCACCAAACTTCTTTTCTGCAATGCATTGATAGTAGCTTTAGCATTGTGCCATGTGGCACTATTTTTTTTTGGAACCATGAGCTTTCCAAATTTGGCAATAAAAAATTTGTAATCATAAATCAGTATTGCCCACCAGTCACTATAACTACATCTCCTCCCTCCTTTTGGAAAACGAATGGTCTGATGATGCGTCTGTGCCATAAACCACAGCATAGAGTGACCTTTTGCAAATGCAATGACTTCTCATGCACTTTTTGTGGTTTGTTTTTACACCAAAAATGACAGTTTCATTTGTGAACAAATCCTTTCAAGCAGAAATAAGCTTCATATAAGAACATAAATTTTTTGCCCAAAATTGTAATCCCTTCATATTACTGTAAAGCCTAAAGACAAACTTACAGTGCTCATAATATGGTCCAGTGGCTTCAGTTGTTGGGTTGGCTCAATCTTATATGGGTTACCCAGTTATTTTGAGTATTCACAAGGGAATGTTTACTTCCATAAAATTTTTGGATAATAACCAAACACTCCTTAAACATGTATAAGAATTGTCTGAGAAAAAGTTAAAAACTTACTCCTTTGTTAGCTAAATAATCCATTCCTTTTGCAACTTGATAAGAAAATGCTGTGAGGTCCCTGGATGTAAGATGCTTGCTGCTACCATGAAGATTTCCATACAGCCTCTCAGCACGACTCTCGCGAAGGTAAGTCTGCAGTTTACCACGACTGACAAATTCCATAATCACCAGGATTGGATCTACAACAGAAGAAAGCTTAGTTTTGGAACAAAGTGTTGGAATATGATAGGAAGCATTTAATGTCTTAATCAAGATTGTTGTTGTTACTTTCAGTTGCTCCCTCTTAAAAAAAATCCATAAATTATTGCTCAACATTATTTTTAACATTCAAAATTGCTTCATTGCTAGATGATACACAAACGATTATTTTGTTGCTGAATGCATACTGCTATCGAATCTTGATTTAACAAATACAGATTTAAGGATTTTTTAAGAAGTTTTGAATATTTAAAAATTTTTTTCAAAAAAAAATAGCCAAGTCAGAAAATGACTTGCTTTAAGATAATGACTCAAATATTTATCAGATTAATTCCGCCCAAAATTCATACAACAATTATTAATGAAAGTGATATTAAACAGTATTAAGAATTGTTTTAAAAAAGGCGAGATTTTTATTTAAAAGGGTAATCGAATACTGTTTACCCGCTATTACAAAACGATACTATCAAAGAGTAGGCAAAAATTTCACAGACCTATAAATTTTCAAGCTATGAATCCTTTAATATCTAATTTATTAACTTTCATTGATAACAAGGCAAACAATGCGTCCGATGTTGATTAAAAAAAAATGTAACAAAATCATGCTTGTAAACTTTTTTCTGGAATAACGAGGCTCTAAATACATCTGCAAAATATTCCTACAAAAATATGAAACAGTAAATGGAATGTTTAACGCTTTTTAGAAAACTGATATCAAAATTTAGAGAACGAAGCTGTTGAAACAAAAGCAAACTTTAATATAATATTTTTTTTAATAAAAATTTAGTGCATATATATGTGTTTGTTTTTGAGTCTCTAAATTTAATAAATTTTATTGGCAATTCATTAAGTGCAGATTATAATATATATGGAGTTAGAAACACTTTTTATTACAATAATGATATAAATGTTAAAAAATTATCTATTAAGTTTTACACATTATTATTCTATTATTTAAACATTAAATAAATATCCCTGAGTATTTGCAAGTATTATTTGACTAGTAAACCTTTGATTCTCTTACGAATCGAGTAAGCAAACACGTAAAACTCATTACAGTATGATTTGCATGGGAATTAGAATGGAAGAATTAAAAAGTAGAAAATAAATCCAACCTTAAAACTGTATATACATTTTGAGGCTTGTTGATAAGATCAAATGAAATTAAACGATAAATTAATATTAAATAAAGATTAAACAAAGGTAAATAAATTATTTTGTAGTTTCATTTTACAACATATTTCAAACTTTCTGCAGCAACGAGTAAAATAACCGCAATAAATCAACTCCTGAAATTAGCCAACAACTTCGTTGTACTCAATATTTTGAGTAACATTATTAAATATTAATAAGCATCAATTAGATGAGTGCATCCATGCCACACACATTTTTTCTTTCTTGAGCTGAAAGTGCGCTTTTCCTTCAAAAATTTACTCAAATTTCAAAACCCATATATAAGCTGACATGTAACATTTAATTTCATCAAAATGATGGCAAAAATATAACCAAGCAGATAAATCCGGTGGAATATTATCCAATCAAATCGCTATGAAGTAAAATGCCAAATGCCACAGACAATAGTTTTTAACTCTGGTAACCTTATCTGAAGTCAGCACCCGGTCTGTGGTATCTGTTCCAGTCTAATTATTTGTGGTATTTTACTTTTTGGCTGAAGAATGAGCGGGAAGAGACATTCTTATACAGAAAATTCAAACTGCAGGTGGTCACGTTTCCTGAAAATTCTAACAACGCAAGTCTGAAGCAAGTTCGAGAGTGGAAGAAAAGATGTCTTTAATTAGTCGAGAAGCTAAAATCCCAAAAGGTAGCTCATGGTCATTTTTCATCACGCCTGGCACGAATTTCGTTCAACATCAGCTTTTTTTTTTTTTTTTTTTTGACTATGTAACAACCCAACAAAGTTAAAATTTGCGGAAATAAAACAATACATTTTCACAAAACGAATAAGTCATTCCATTTAAAATTAATTTTTTCATAAGTTTCAGAAGTATAAAGGAATCAGAAAAAGTGCTATATTTGGTTATTTATTGCTTATGCTCAGCTAACAGAAAAATACTTACATTTTCTGGGAATTAAGCATCATCCGTACATAAGCCAACTCCCTTAATTTAGCTTTACAAAAAGTTCCCAAAATTCTCGGCTTATACAAGGAAGTAAAATGAGGTAATTGCAGACTGGTTTTCATAAAGTTGGAATTTAAACCTGTGTATTTTCAGTCTGGTATGTAAATACTTTACACTGTCAGTATCAAACGCTTTGCACAGTTATTACTGTTTAATTAATATTAACTAAGATTATAATGCTTCCTTGTAAATTTTCATTTTGATAGGATATTGTACAAAAATGTCAACTACTCTGCACTTTCCTCCGAAAATAAGTCAACAGCCTTTGATTTAATTCCCTTGTTATGCAGCGATTCTGGCTTCAAGGTTACTTCTAAACTTTATGGATTCCTTGACAGAAAATGTCGAAAAAATAGGGGTTGAGCTGTAGCACCAGTAAAAGCTATATAATTAGATTGAATAAAAGATCCTTTTCACTTTCTGGATCGGTTGCAGAAAAAGAGAGAGAGGAAAAAAAGACGTTTTGAAAAGATTTTTTACGGAATTGATTCCATTATAGACGGTAAAAGTTTGTGACAGCTTTGTAAACTAAGTCTTGACTCGGAGCATTGGCGCAATTTGTTGCTTATTTACTCCCTGAAGATGGAAACAGAAGAGTAGACAAAAGCATAGTAAACGAACTGAAAATGATAAACAAAAACAGACAAAAGTGCAGACAAATGTATTATTGACGGGGTATGATTATCTTGGAAAATTTCCCATGGTGAACTAGAAGAGCTAAATATCCTACTCGTCTCTCTTGAAGTCTGTAGAAAATATGTGTGGATCCTAATTTTAATTGCTACGTTGTTATAATTTGTTCGAAAACAGAGAAATCAAGATTCCTACTCTACGCCGATGAAAGGTTCCAGTTTGCAAGAAAAGATGGTTAGCTTTAGAACTAATGAAACAGAAGAACGTGAATGAAAAATCCCCTGAGGAAATACGATCATCTGTGCAGTGTGCTGACCATGTTTGTATAGCAAAAAAACATAATGCAAAACAAAAACTATTATCAACCGAAATTCTGTCTTCGGAGCCATTCTCTAATGACTGAAGGAATTAATAAAGGTGCATGAGCATCCAAATTCCTGATTTAGCCATTTACAGTATTGGTTTCTGGCAGTGATTGATGAGGTGTGATATTATAGGCATGGTGTTGTTGTTTCCGGAGTTTATAAAGAAACTGTTCCAGACTCATAAAAAATCAGCTTCTGGCTCCGACTGATATGTGCAACTATCCCCGGGCAGCGATCCTGTTTTCCGACGTGTTATAAAGCATCTGTTCCAAACTGATATTTAGCATAATATAGAAAACATCTCCACTTTACGAACAATATCGAACTGTGTCAAGTACTGTAAGTGAATGAGTTATGGACAGGTTATATGAATTCATTTCAGTCTGACACTACAAAAATTAGCCTTCAGCACTGCGTAAAGTTTTTTACTTCCTTGTATGAAGTAAAGGAAGTATTGCAATCGCGAAAAATTTTGAGTATCATACTTCAACGAAAATACCATTTAAATCACTCTCAAAACCATTTAAGAGATGTTTTTATGTGACATTTGCAATTAAGGCCAGAATAAAAATCTGTTTTTCCCAAAAAGGATTGTAAAATGAATTCAGAAGAGACTCGCATAACTCAAGCAGTTTTAGAAAGATGAAATTTTGTGTATTTGACTGCTATAAGACGTTGTTGTGCACCTCCCTTTTCGTTGCAATTGGCTGCACCAGTCGTATATATATATATATATATTTCCACTTTTTTACTTGGCTTAATGAGCTTCTTTTTGTATTCTTATATGTTGGTAAATTGCACATTTTATGCTTTAAAAATGATTGAATTATGTGGTTTTTATGTTCTGGTTAAGGTTTTAATGCTTGTTGTTAATCTGCATGCAATAGTTGAAGAATTATCAACAATTTAAAAGTGGCGAGTTAAAGAACCGCCATTTGTTTACATTTGAAACTCATTAGAATAGTGAATTAAGTCAGCTTCTGCACCTTCAGTGTCTTTTTGCAGAGTGGGACCAAAAGTAACTTTCAGTTTTGTGCACCGAGAAATCTGCCTTACTGCCCACTGGTCGAATTGCTTGTTTTTGCGAAGAAATTTTAATTTTAATTGTAAAACTTTTTTTTAAACTCCTTTAACTGTATTTGGTGTTTTATGTTTTTCTGTATTTTGCAATTTTTAATGAAGCTGTTTTTTGTGCATTTTTGCTTTCCCGCGAGGTGAGAACTGAATTAATTTCATTCAAAATATATCTTTAATGAAATTCGAGGAAATAAGTTTAAATGAAATGCAGCAAAAAATGTGTATAACTTAATAGGCCATACAAGGAAGTCATATGTGGTGTCCACATAAGATTTTTTACATTCGGATATCTGAAGTCTGTAGTCATAAGTACCCTTCACCTCCTGTTAGAGACAGAAATAATTAAGTAAAATCTGAATTTTTTAAATATCACTATTTATTAAGGAATTTAGTTCTGAGATTAGGATAAAGTTTTTATTTGTATGTTTAGTATAACTTTAAGACTGTAGTACCAAGATATTTGCAAGGAAAGGAAAATGATACAAACCTTTATCTGAACAGCATCCCAGAAGAGTAACAACATTGGGATGTGGTTCTAGGAGCTTCATTACTTCAAGTTCTGTGAGCAGGTCCTTCTTTTCCTTTTCTGTAGCACTTTCTGCAAATAAAATAGTGCATCTTCTGTGAATTCTGATTTCAAATTCAATTAAACACTCAAAGTGTAAAACGCAAAATCTTCGACCCACATAATGAATAATATATATGGGCATAAAGCTATAATCTTATTTTGATTTTTACTGTACTAAAATTAAGTAAAGTAATTATATTTTATTTACATAAGACAAAGCACATAACCTATTTTCACTCAAGTAAAATTAAAGTAAGGCATTACTTAAATATCTAGTTTGATTTTACTTTGAATTTATTTTTTGAATTTATGTCTATATCTTTAAAGTAATATCTGACAAACATCGTAAGCAATCTAAATGTTGTACACATTCATTCTATATTTTAAAGCTTCGTAAAAAATATATTTACTGTACTATATTTTTCCTATATTTTTAAATCAATGAGCAGAATAAAAATGCTCAAGCAAGTTTATGATAATCTGACCAGACGAGAAAGTGGTTATTGACACTAACTACCGTATCGAAGGACCCGAGTTCGAATCCTGGTAAAGGCATGGATGTAACTTGTCTGTACGTTCATAGGAGAAAACGGCGGTCCACCTATTAGGTGCTTCCATTATGAAGTGACCATTATTTCTGGCCTTAGTAGTGGCCATTGCCTATAACGGCTAGTGCCCACAATTGAGAAAAAAAAAAAAGTTTATGATAAGCTTAACTTTAATTTGTATAGCTACAGAAAATAGGATTCCATATAATCGAGTTCCATTTTTGCCTGTTCAATAAAAAACTATTGTGAAATAATTATCATTCTTAATTTTCCGAAAAAAAAAAACGGATTATCTAATATGGCTGTACTCACAATCAGTTCAGATTAATTTGGGTTCTAAGATATTTTTGCAATAAATTTTGAATTTTTTTCATTTCATGAAATGCTACAAAAAGTATCTGAAACAAAACAGTTATTTTGCGTAATGAAAGAATAAGTAAATAATATCTTTTGTCTCATAGTAACTAACTAAACCAAAATTAGTTTTCTTGAACCTCAGTGATAACAGATCCCATTGCTCTTTGTTTTTATTTGCATTTACATTTATTCTAGCACGCAATTGATAATCTTCCTTTGTTACACACAAAGAGAATAACCAATAATATAAATATGTTTAAGTATAATTCAGCAACTTATTAAATCGAAAATATAAATATGAGATAGAAAGACTGATTTGTGTCAGTTCGCTTTCTTTTTGTTTCTCTGAATACTTGCTCCACGGTTTTAATATATCCAAGCTAACGAAGATGCGAATTTTATTCAGACGTGCGTGGGAGAGGTCTGACCAGCATGGCCAATTTGCATAAAGATGACATCACTTTTATGCAAGCTGACCATTATAAGTCTTGACCACATCCCCTCATAAAGGCACACGCACCATTAATGGAGTTACTTTTATTACTTGGAGAAAACACTTTTCGCCGACGTGCCGAATATTTATGTTATCCACCGTCATCTTTATGATGGCTTCTTTCTCGAAGGATACTTGCCGACTTGCATAAAAGTGCTGGCATCTTTAGCTACAATACTGACCCGTAGCCACCAGCGTCTTTGGAAATTTCCGAAATACCGGATAGCTCTATTTCGCCCTGATTTTGTTACTAGTTTTTAGTAAAAACAAAGAAAATGTATCATTAATTAATCCTGTTTTAAGATAATGATATCAAAGTTTCTTAAATTATCCGAATTTTTACAGCCTAATTTAGAAATTTAAAAAATATGAGTTATTAACTGAGCTTATCATTTGCAGTTAGAATCGGAGCTATAATCGGTACAACATGTGTGACAAAATGTTCAGGTACAACTGGCAATGAAATGGCAGACCAATTGGCAAAATATGCAGCAAATAATCCTTCACTTCCCCAACATTTTCTACCATATCCTCTATCATATTTGAATAACCAACTAGAAGACGATCTCAAAACCCTTTGGAAAGAAAAATGGATCTCTGATACGACAGGCAGACGCACCTTTTTATTTATTCCAACTCCTTCAAGAAATCTAATATCTGATTACATTCTTCAAGCCAATGCATTCGTGGACACGATGAAACAATAGACCATTATCTGTTCCACTGTGAAATTTCTAAAGAATTTCATCTTAAACAGTATAATGCAACATCTGCTCCACTTTGGTTCAAGCAATTTAAGAAAAGTAATATACTTCGTAAAAAATTGAAGTCACTTATAACTTATCTATCTTTAAATTGTGACAATCTCAAAGCACCATAAATATTTACATAGCTTACTCCCTCCCACTTGGGAACTTCTGTAAACTAAGGATTGATCCTTCCTCAAAATTTCGTGTAATATGAAATCACTATGTTTTTTCTGAATTTACTAATGTAGAAAATTTAATTATCCAAATTACATCTTCTCTAATTTTACTGTCTTCATCATTGTACATGTTTATATGCCAATTATCTTGACTTCAATTAATTACTACTCAAATATTTTTAATTTAAAGACTACAACTCAAGGACTGTTCTTTTCTTATATTCAAGACCTACTTTTATGCTCAAGGATTGTTTATCTTTTACCTTTTACTTATCTCTACAGTTACAGACTACTAATTTATTTCTAGACTAATTTAATTTTTTTCTATATTTAGTGTTTTTCTCATTCTTTTTTTAATTTGGCTTATATATTTCTAAATTATATATGTCTAAATTCTTTAAAATGTATAATAATATTTTATAGTATATAATTTGGTTATTCTTCAAAATTAATATATAAAAATCTGTAAACATAAATTTTTCAACACATGTAACAATTCTATTAATATTTTTGTTATGAACTTTATTGGAAACAGCCTCTGTATGTTATATGTATATTTGTATATTCATTGTAACTCTGTAAAATTTTATTTCAAATAAATGCCGCTGATAGCGGATGGTGGATAGTTTCCATCAATAGAGCACAAAAGCTGAAAGTCGAAAAGATGGTACAGCTGCTCTATTGATGGTCTGTCTCCTGTGACAAAATGTACAGGAGCAAAATTTCTGAAGGCACTAAACAGCAAAAAAAATCTAGCTCCGGTCTCAGTTGAAGTTAATTTCACTTGCATCATAAATGAGCACTAATGAATACTTAGCTAAGATTAGCTTAGGCCAGTTGATTTTTGAAAAAGGCATAGCAGTTACCACAACCTTCCTTAATGAAATATTCTTATTACTTGAATTCTTAAATAACAAACCTTTGAGAGTCTTGACAGCAACTGTAACTGTCTCCTGTCTTGGTCCAATGTCTTGAGCTAAGCATTTCCACACTTGCCCGAAACAGCCCTCGCCCACTATTCCAACAAATTGCAATCGATGTCTTGGAAACTCCCACTTGTCTAGTTCTCCACCCACCTACTCGGAAAAGAAATAAATCAGATATTTTCAACTTCGCTTGATGGAGTGACATTCAATATATATAAAATATTTCTGCTTAAAAGACATATGAACATACTGACGAAAGGAAGCTATTATCTTGCGCCTGAATCTTCTACAGGCGTGGTACTTTAAACGTTTTTCTTGACTATGGCTATTCATATCCATAGCACATACAATCGAATCCCGCTATAACGAACTTCAAGGGACCGAAAGTTTCGTTCGGTATATCCGACTCGATAAGAAATGTAGATTATCTCAAAAAGTATACAGTGTTTTTATATCTGTATTAAAACGAATAACAAAAACTATTGACGAATTTAACTTTTACTTAAGATATGTATGAAAGGAAAGATATAACTTCTGTAAAGAATATTCTATGTCTTTCAAAACACCTACAGGATGCAAAACCCTCATTTGGAGGATAGCATTGAGACGTAAACAAACAAAAATAAATAAATAAAAAAATAAAAAAAAAGATTTAAAAAGTTTCAATCCCTAAAAGACGAATCTACTGTATAACCCAAATTTCCAAAATTCACTATTTCCTCTGTCCCTGAACAGAAAAAATTTCAAAATTTCCATTATAGTTTTAGCCTTTTTGACAACTCAGTTAAAGAATTTGAATTTAATAAAAGCAAAGAACGTAAGTGAGTTACTCACTTACGTTATAAAAGTTCATACTCACGTTCTTTGCTTTAAGGGTCTCATACACTATATATAAATTTACTATGTTCTTTGCTTTAAGGGTGAAATACACTGTATACAAAGAACACTATATGGTGTCTTAATATTTGCTTCTTATGTTTTCATTCTTCTAGACTGGGTGTTACACATGTTTCACACAGAAGAACAGAATTCTTGCTTAGAATACGGAAAAGCGGGATTGAACATAAAAGAAGAGCAATGTAAAGGTGTTTTCCATTACAGATGGAACGCAGATCTTACACATTAAATGCGGATGAATTTAAGGGTTAATAATTTTTCGTTAAAACTTGCAGAAATTCTGGAAAAATACGAACATTTTAATTTTATACGATATTAATATGCATTTAGACTAACATGGACCCATTATATATCTTTTGTACGTTTAAAAAGTGAAAAATATGCAATGCAATTCTATAAAAATATTGAATGATTTTAATTACATACAGTATCAGCTTGTTATTAAAATCACCTCCGTTCTAAACATATCTGAGTTTTAAACGGCTGAGTTTAATAAACGGCGATATCAATATTGCAAATTATGGTATCAACTTTGAACGCATTTTGTAAGATTGTAACTAAAATTAATCTAGCAATTAATTACTAAATTATTAATTAAAAATTAATGCTATAATTAAACTATTTGCGAAATTTGGAAATTTATTTATTTATTTATTTTTATACAAAAGTTTATACACTGCTCGACATTGAAAATGCAACACCAAGAAGGAGTGGTCAGAAAGTGATGAAATTAGGAAAAAAGACAGAGACAGCAAGCAGCAATACGTGATCTTTATTTCAAAATGATAGTCAGAATACAGAGCGAGAACGGCGTCGGCTCAGTAGGATGTAGGACCTCTGCGGACAGCGATGCACGAAGAAACACGTCTAGGCATAGAGCCAATAAGAGTGCGAATGGTGTCCTGAGGGATGGCTCTCCATTCCCTTTCAACCATTGCCACTGTTCGTCTTCTGAACGAAGCAGGGGCAGAGTCTGCAAACGGCGTCTAATCATATCCCGTACATGTTCCATTGGTGTGGTCAGAAGAATACGGTGGCCAGAGAAGCATCTGTATACCTTGCAGATGAGCACTGTGTGGTCGGGTGTTACCCTGCTGAAAATTTGCATTAGCCAGCCCCTGAAAGTAGGAGATTGCCACCGGCCGCAGTACATTATCCAAGTGTCGTCGGGCCGTCATAGTGCCCTGAATACGAACTAGAGATGACCTGGAATCGTAGGCAATAGCGCCCCAAACCATTATGCCACGTTGTCGCGCGGTGCGGCGTTCCACAGTTACCGCCGGATTAGATCTGTCTCCACGTCGACGCCACACACGTATGCGGCGACTGTCACTGGATAAACAGAAACTTGACTCATCTGCGAACACGACGTTTCGCCATTCTGTCATCCACATCGCTCCAATCCGGCACCATTCTAAACGTTGGCGTCTGTGCTGTGGGGTCAATGGCAGTCTTCTTAACGGACGCCGTGAGTGCAGGCCACGTTCAAACAATCGACGGGAAATGGTTCTCGTCGACACGGGAACATCCAGGGTATCTTGCACGTACTGCAGAATCGCGCGATTTGAAGTAAGGACCAACCCGTCCTTCTCAGTCCGATCACCGTACCCCTCGCAAAATCGTCTATCTGCTGGAAGGGCCTTCGTTGACGGCGGCCTGGCATCCTCTCCTATTACACGTATCCTCCGGGTCAAAAACCAACTTTCTTCGATAATTCGTGTGGCAGAAATAACGACACGAATATTACCCATTCTACACGTTCCTTCTCTTATATCTTACTTCACGTGCGTCGGAGATCTGTGCATTTCACATTATTCGCATAACTCAGTGACGTGCGTATACTCTAAAATTTGCATAAATTTCTGACCACTCCTTCTTGGTGTTGCATTTTCAATGTCGAGCAGTGTAATTACGTACCTGACGAAATTTAAACTTCTACAAACAACTATTCTATCTATACTTTTTTCGCATTGTTCTTCAGCAGTCTTTCAGTTATATTTTCAAGTTCGTAAAATTGTTGGTTGTTTTTCTGATCTTTCAATTTAAGAGTTCTCAGAGTTGCAGTGCTTTTCTCGACTCATCCGAGGTTGACATGTAATCACTTTCTATACCACTTACAGGTATAGAAAATTGGTAAATCAGGATCATTCCTTCATTGGTAAATCAGGATTGATTTACCAATGAGGGTAAGTTTCTGCAGCCCTTTTAATACTTTCTATAATATCGCAATCAGTGTTTTCACACGTTATCTCAATACCATCATTTGTAAAGAATTCTAAAAAACGAATCTTCATAATTTCCCTCACTGAAGTCCGAAACATTAAAAATATCTTGCAACTCCTCTATGGCTTTTTCTAAATAAAAACCAGATTTTCTATAGAAATTTCTAATTGTCTTTTGGAGATTACTTCCTATGCGTAGACTGTAGCATGCATAGCCTCTAGTAAATATATCGTTTAATTACTTTCTTCGAAGCGCTTGCGTTTTTGCAAGATTCAGTTATGGTATACGAAAGCTTTTGTAATACTTTGGTGTAATAGGTTGAATGATAGAAATGGCATTTGCAGGAAGAAACGCTAATTTAAGGTTTTTCGGAACGACATCAGAAGGGTCTGTACCATAGTTTTCTAACAATAAAACTGCTTTTTCGGTTACAGTTCTCTGTCCCATTTCAGAGGAAAATCAGTTAAAATACTGCTTGTTTCTATGAGTTCTTGTTATTATGGAGTTAAATTCTTGGCTCATTTTAAACATCGAAGATTCACACTTTTTTCCAATAACCAACAGCGTCTTCTAATTGTTGTACTCATATTGCACGTTAATAACATAGTAACTCTTAAATTTCTTAAAACCAGCTGTTGTTTCACTTTCAAACATTAAGTATGTGCTGCGGTAATGCCCCGTAAAATAGACCAGTTCTATCTGTTTTCGTGTGACTTGTATTCTTTTAGGAAAAGAAAAAAAAAAGCCTTTTAACCAATTCTCAGCCGAATGATGATTTGCTCCTTGCAGTGATTTAGTGAATTCTATAATTTTTGTGATCAAAAGAGTTCAGAAATTGAAATTTTTTTCAAGGTTTCAATGTCTTTCGATTTTCCACCTCTTTTGTGTTTCCTCTGGACATTTGCATTTTTTGCTAGTTTTTTTCAATTATATTTCTTTATTTAAGTTGTAGGGTTTTATATTTATTTTAAATGACCAGTTTAATTTAAAGTTCTTTCCTACAAGCCTTCATTTCTCTAATCGTCAGTGCCAGAATATTTAAATTTGGTAGCGCGCGTGAATTAATGCAAATTCTACCAGTGAGAGAAAAAGGTTTAAGTACCAAGTTCTAGAAGGAAAAGTCAGAGCGGAAAACTCTGTGCGTATTGTAGCGTGAGCTTCAGCTTAGCGGTTATTGCTGGTTAAACGTGGCGTAACAGCTATTATTTTGCTGCCACTAAATTTATCAACGCTCTGTTAGGAAACAGGATAGTCTGAGCCCTGTAGCGTCATCCTACTACTTGTTAATATCTTCAAATTTTAAATTCAATTCTTACTGTTTCAGTTACCGCCCAAGCAGAGGCGTAGTGTTTTAGAGTTAAAGCATTGTAAATAATTAAAGAGTATAATGAAGGGTAATTTTAATCCTTCTTCTGTGCAGTCACTACTCTCCAGATTTCACACAAAAGGTAGACAGCAGATCTTACAAAGTAAATTGCACAATGCTACATGAGAAATTCGTATTTTAAATCCTGATTCTCTTCGGCTGCATGTACCAAATTTATCACAATCTTTCAGCAATTTGTCTTTTTGTTTGAGGCTTAAATTATTTTGTTTATCCGTTTTCGGCACCTTGCAAATCACACACTCAGCAGATGGAAAAGTGTTCCTTCCAGTGATTAAATCCAAAATTCCCGTTTCCAGCCATCAAGAGGACTGCACTTTGTCTGTCAAGTCGAATTGTCACTTCATGGTTATTATAGGCATACTCAATGCTTTCTGTTCTTTTTGATTCAGCCTAAGAAAACCATTTCTTTTTTCCGATCAAAGACTGATAATATACGATAATCCAAGGAAGTATTTCATGATGCTCCGTGCATATATAATGTGTGTAGGCATTCTCATTTTCAATTAGGTGGTGTGCGAGAAAGGGAACCAGTACTTATTTAAGCATCACCTTTTCTTTAATCCTATGATACATTTACTCACTTACATTAAAAGAATTCGTTTCCATGTCTCTAGATGACTGCTTTTGTTAATCACAAGACAAAGGTATTCTGTCGCTTTCAGCTCTAGTCCGGACAAAAAGATTTATAAAGAGCGTCTGACAAGGACTACGGAAAGGTACTCAACACCTACAGAGTGTCTTGGTTCTAAATATACTGGCCAAAATTTCTACTAAGCCTTTTTTATTGAAGCACTGCATAACTGAAAGAGAAATGAATGAACTACAAACAGCCACAAACAGTTTGTTCTGGATATAAACAACATTTTTTCTATTGATTAGTATATATTGATTTTGGTTCCTGGCAATTTGAACGCAATAAGCGAATGAATTGATTTACCAATGAGGGTAAGAAGCGGAAGGCACTGTATATCATTGAACTAAATGCATTTTTATTTAAATCAATCGGCTTAAAAAGTTAAAAAAATAGTTATTATTATATTTTTAGAACTACATCTATTGCTTTGAAATAGGTTAATTTGTTAATTAAAATCAGACAGATAAAATATGAAAGAACCATTAATTTCTTATGCTTTTCCGAACGGCAACAGAATCGAATGAAAAGTGAAACAAAGCAAAGTCGTGTTTCGAGACCAACAGGTCTTTTGGATTAATAAAAATATTAACTGATTAAACATTGCTTGAACCTTCATACAAAAAGTTCTACAAATGCCTACAGCAGCTTAAGATAATTCAAATAAAATAAAATTTAGTACGAAACATACTGTAAATCACTGAGAAAAAGAGAATGGCATTCAGTAAATTAATTTCTGGGAAATATTTTCGGTGGTAAAAGCTAATCAGAAAGATTTGGTAATTTGCTGAGAGATCAAGAGATACGATGAGAAACCGGGAGATTGGCCCGTAACCGCATACTAAGACGTTTGAAAGCGGGTATATACCAAGAAAGGTCTTTGATCCTGAAAAAAAAAAAAAAAAATCAACTGACTCGAAGATACATTGCATTAGGAGTGTCTTCTGGCACTGTAAGTAAAATTATTCATAAATATTTGAAGAAATATGTTTATACTTAAAGTTCATCAGCTTTTTCAGAAAGAAAGATGAATTATAGAATATTATGCGGAAAACAGATGAAGTGTAGAAATTATATGAAAATTATATGTTAAGCCAAAGTTCATCTGCATACTGCAGAAAGAAAAATGAATTGTACAAAATTATATGAAAAACAGCTAGCTGCTGTTAAACAGAAATTTTTGATAACACTCAATGAAGCGTCGGCATATTTAAGTGACTGTAATAAGAAAAAGATCAATTTTCTATTTCCTTAACTTATGAAAATGAAGATAACAAATGGCTTCGCAAACCTCATCCTAAGATTAATTTACCGTCGTAACAAAATCAGTTAAACTCAAAAACGTCTCAAGGAAGGCTAAAATTAATTCAATGTACTATCAGTAGAATATTTTAGAACCAATTTTTAAAGGAGAAATTCCAGCTTTATATGGAAAGGACATCAATAAATTTGAGCTTCATATAGACAAAACCTTTCGTCACATATCGAAGTCAACATCCGTTTATTTAGGGGGGGGGAAGAAAAAGAAGAAGAAACAGTAACAGTGATAAAGTGTAATACAGTTAATGAAATATCTGTAAAATCACGACGCCTATGACCTTCGGCGTTTTCCGTTTGTTAACACGAGTCTTAGGAAAACGACATCGAAGAACGGACTTCGAGAAACGACTCGAGGGGGATACAATTGACATGACGGTGCTAAGTTTTCTTTGAAAATTCGAACAAAATCTCTATATAGCAAAGAGTCAAGGTACCCCAAGAAATAAGCCCTTATGCATAAAAATGAATTATCAATACCGTTTGCATAGAGTGACAATGACCTTTTATATTTTTTCTATGTGAAGATGCTGCAGCGGATGAAACTGGATCGAAAGGAAATAAAACGGGTAAAATCATTCAAAGAAGTGCCTGATTTTATTAGCTTTTACCTAGTAGCTTTGAGTACAATTTTGTCATCGATATTTAACCTACTTCCTGACCAGCTATCAAGTTCAAATTTTGTACATGCACTTTTTGTCTATGGCAATGCAATGTGCTGAAGCGATTTTTTTCAAAATTCGATTTAGATCATTTTTTTAACTTTAAGATTAAATTCTAAATTTCGTCCTAAAACAAAAGATTCAATGCTCCATGAAGCTGCATCTCCTTTACTGAATAAATACTTCTTATAGGGTGGTCATAAAAAGACTTCTCCGTTATTAGCTGCTAATCCGTTCAATCAATCGTAATGAAATTTCATTTATTATTATCTGAATGTATGTGCTGGAGATTATGATGATTTAAAAACAATATAGCTCTCCCAATTACGGTTACTATGAAAAAAATTTCGAAATTTTCGAAATCCACTTTTTTCAAGCGCAAATTGATCAGCGCATTGACAAACCAGAAATGGCGCTGGAACGATACACTTATGACGAAAATTGCCGGCGTAAAACATGTGCATAGAAGATCATTCTAAAGGACTAATGACAACCCAAGAGAAGACAGGGAAAAACTTTTTTTATTGGAATTAAAAGTTTCTAACGTGTCCACCTTCGTAGACAATAACTCATTCCATGGAGGAGATTGTTGACAACAATGACGAACGTAACATCCCTCGAGGAATCTGTATAACTTCATGTTTTGCGGCATCTTTCAATTTTGAGAAATCTGGTAGATCTGATGTGTACAACATAGATTTCAGATAATCTCATAACTAGAAATCCATCGGTCGGGGGATCGCTGTGGCCACGAAACTGCAAAGTTACGGGAGAGGACACTATCTTCAAAATGCTGTTCTAACACTTGCCAAACACTTGCGGTGGCGTGTGGAGAAGCCCCAACATGCACCTATACAATGTCATTAACAACATTTTGCTGCTTCAATTCTCGAATTATGTAATTCTGCAACATTAGCTTCTGATGAAGCACGTTTTCGTGCCGGTCGAAGCGATTGAAGAAGATTCCATTGGTACTTTACCACGCTCTTTTTTAAAAATGTTTTTCGTCATACTTATATCGTTCCAATGCCATTTATGCTTTTTTAATACACTGATCAATGTGCTCGAAAAAAGGTAAGTGTTGCCATTCGAAAATTTGAAATATTTTTTCACTGTAACCCTAATTATTAGAGCTTTATTGTTTTATATCATCTCGACTGCATACCTTCAAATAGCGGTATCTGAAATTTCATTTCTATTGGTTGAGCGGGTAGGCCGCTAGAAGTTTTTACATTGAAGATTTTTTTTTTATCGGGGAAGTTTTTTATGACCAGCCTGTACATTACGTTAAATTCAGTTACGATAGTTAAGTTTAGGGCGTTTATTCAAAACGCGGGAAATCCTCAACAATGCGTCAGGTGTTAAGTAAATCGAAACACTCCCCTTTCCGGTCAAATGAATTAAAATGAATTCCTCGACGGTCGCTGACAAAGAAATCAAAGCTCCTCCCTCTTTTCGAATTAAATTTCATTACCTAACCTTCTGTTCTAAGCTTCGCATTTAAATTTGCTTCCCATGGATTTAAAGACTTTTCAAGAGCTTTTTGCTAATCCTTTGTTACACAAGGCTGCTTATCCATGGAGAATATCTTCAGTAGATTATTTGATAGCGATGTCGACTATTTTACTTTTGCTGATGCCGACATGCCCAGACATTCTGAAGTTGTTCCCTCTACTGACAAACGAAGTGTTAAATTCAATAAGCTGTTCATTTTATATACTTTTTCAAATTTACGAAAACATACGGGTGAGAGTGAATGGACGCGGACATCCATCAACGCTTTGTTCTCGAAAATTATTTGGGAAAACAAACACTCAGCATTTAGTAATTTATATGTTTAAATTTACTTCTTTTAGCATTTGAATTTATTGAATCTCTATCACTTAATAATGAAGAAGCTTTATTTATGCATGTATGTATGTATATATATATATATATATATATATGTATAGTGCAACGAATTTTGTGTAATGTAAGATGAAAAGTCTGAAGATATGAAGTTTTGCTTAAAAATAATGCTACAGGGGGCAAGTCTATTTAACATTGAGATAAAGGGATATCTGTAAATTGGCGATATACCGTCAAGCCGGCGATGGTTTAGGCGACAAATTTTTGCCGCCAGATTTGGTCAGAGATCGCCAAAAATCCTCAACGTTGGCGACCGTTCAACAACATTTCTGTCCGGTCCCTGAACTGTACTGTAACTGAAAAACTGTTATTATCCCTATATCGAATATAATGTAGTTATACGTGTATACACATCGAATATAATGTAGTTATGCGGTCTTTAACTGCAAAATTTGCGTATTAATTACTTTGTTTCACATTTTGTTAAATATTGTATTTTTTAATCTTTTTCATTTTTTTGAGTAAACAAGTGTAAATTATTTATTAATCCTTATAAACTTCACTGAGATTAATCCTACAACTTTATTTTAATTTGGTTTATGTGATTATGGCAAAGCCTTGAAGGCTATTTTCATAAGAGGAGGGATGTCTTCTTGGAGGACTTTCTAAGGAAAAAACTGGCTCGTATACACGTTACACATGAGGAAAACCACGAAAACGCCCATGCAGTCAGCCCGTTTGTGAGATTCGAATCTCGGATCGAACTAAAAGTGTTCAGGCGATTTTACCGCTCGGCCGCTGGTGGACCTACATAAACATGTAGAGTCATCAGATTATTTTGATACTTTAGGGTTGAAAAATGATCAGTGCACTAGCTGGGATTCGAATTTGGACCTCTCGGATACGCGCTGAGTATGCTACCGTTACATCACGAAGGCATGCAGAAAGAAGGGGGAAATACCTCATATACTCCCTTTTAAAGGGCGACTGAAGATTAGGGGACCAATCGCGAAATCCTGGTGGTGAGAAATCAACATCCACCACTTTTTCTAGTTCGAGCGCCACTGTAGAGTCATTAGAACTTTTTTTGAAGTAGGAAACACGAGAAATGAACCCTAGCCGGGACTCGAACCTGGACCTCTCGAATACGCGCCTAATGTGCTAACGTTACACCACAAAAACATGCAGAAATGAGGGGGAAAATACCGTATAAACATAATATATATATATGAAATACATCATTTGCACGTTTTCCACCTTTTTTGCACGCGATGCACTTTTTTTGTTGGGCGCTGTATATCTATCGATCTATATATAAAAAATAAATTATCTCCAATGAAGAGAAGGAAAAATTGTAATCTTCAATGTTAGTGAAGTAAACATTTTTCTAATATTTTCTAAATTCATTAATAAAAGAAAAACATATGAAAATATGTATAAAACAAAGGCAAAAAGAGTAAATAATTCTGAAGCAACCCATTCAAAGACTTAAATAAATTTAAAATTAGTACTATTTTGAAATTTATAATAAAAACATTTTTTATGATTAAATAAGTCTTCAAGTGAGTTAATTATATAAGACTTTACTCTTTTTGTTTTAATTAGTTAATTTTTCTGCAACATTTTGAGCAGAAATAATTTTAAAAAAAATCTTTTTTTTTTTTTTTTTTTTTTTAAATTTCTACGATATACGTATGCATGTGTGTGTGTATATATATAATTATTTCTTACATTATGAAAGAACGGGGGCACCCCGAGCCACTAAATTTCGAATACACATTGCCCTCCACCTGAACATTTTGCACCTGCAAGCCCAGATTTTCAGTTTTGAATTTGTTTTTTAATAACTTCATATTTTATGGGAACTTGGTGGAATGTTGATTAACAAACGTAACTGTTTTAAGGAAATGTGTAACCATTTAGAAAAGCATAGGATATTTGTCTTCCAGATTTATCAAAAAACTCAGAGATTTAAAGGAAAAGTGTTTCCAATGCCCAAAATACATATTTTCATCTTCCACCCTCCAGTATGTTGCCATTCTGCAAATCATAAAATATTTAATTTCTCTTCGAAATTTAAACCTCCTGTTATTGATTAACAAATTAAGTAATTTAAATGCAATAAACGCATCTTTTTACCAAGATCATTATAAATTACTAAATAGACCTGTAAAATTAAATGGATATATTTGGTGTAGTTTTGGGGGCATTTTTAACTGATGCCGTGTTAACGAAATTGTACCCTTTAAAATCATCGTATATATATATACGATGATTTTAAAGGGTACAATTTCGTTAACACGGCATCAGTTAAAAATGCCCCCATTGTCTGTGCAAGCGGCTAGTATTAAAAAAATAATGAGTATTAAAATAAATAATAAAAAAATAATAATAATTTTCTTGATTTAATGATGCATATTTTTGAATTAGGAGGATGGGGACAAATCCATACTTTTAAGTATATTTAAAGGTCGTAATTGTTTCGTTACAGAATTAGATTTCTTCATCGATAGGTTAATTTATATTATTCAAATTTCGAACTAATTATTTATAACACCAGTAATATATTTAAGAAATGCGAGATAAAACAACTACCTTGTAACATAGAGACTTTTTTTCCAAAGGTCAAATCATGATCCTTATCAAAGAAAAAAATTTAACAAATAAAAATAAATAAATGAATGAATCTGTTTTGACAATAATAAAAGGAGATGTGGCAGGGAATTTTAAAAAGGAAGAGGATTTTCACTTCATGCATGCGTACCTGGAACCACCCGAGTTAGAATAAAAACTGAAGAAACGCTTGTAGAAGAAAACAAAAACAATCAAAGGCTTAGAATGAATCGAATACTGTATTGTGAATCAATCACGACATTTTATGCGGAATTGTGTACGTCTTCTATGATGGAAAGCGCTTTCATGAAGAAATTTCGTAAATGCTATGCTTAGAAGAATGACATCGTATAATTAAGGACCAGCCCATTATGACTCAGAAATTAAGAACATAAAAATGCTTGCAAATTTATGTTCGGCTCTATTAATTTTCACGTAATTGTCACAGTTGCAACAGAACACGAAATCCAAAAAATAATAGTAGTTTAGTAAGCTTAAAACTGGTTGTTTATTTTGATAGCTGTCTAAAAACAGTTAAAGTTTTTATTCAGTGCACGTGTTTTCATTAAATATATTAAGAATTATTTTATTTTACGCCCGAAAACTAAACAATTTTTCACTGCAAATACGAAGTAACCAAAACGTTCTTGCTGTTTGTCATAGTCAGAAACAACATTAGGCTTCGAAGTAGTCTCCATCAGAATCCATCATTCTTTGTTAACGTTCCTACAGCTGTTTAGTGCTCTTGAGATAATATGTAGCGGTCTTGGATGCAAAGAAGGCCATGAGTACGTGCTGTAGGTCTGCCTCATTGTCGAACGATTTTCCACGGAGCTGGTTGTCCAGGGAATGAAACAAAAGGTAATTTGTGTGCAGTAGGTCCGTCAACATATCTTCTAATGAAGTTGTTGAATGGTATCCCTGGCGTGGTTTTGCATTAAAGTTGGATTAGCCATTAAACAAAATAAGCACGTGCTTAGGGCATCAAGGAATGGGGAACCGGAGGCGTTACTGGTGATTATGCAGTAAATGTCTGCACGTAGCTGCAAAATTTAGGGGCGACAAATTCGGTTGGTATCCTGTAAGGTGGAAATTACCTGTGCATGTACAAATACATTAACCAATTCTTTTGCCCAAAAGGGTTAAAGGCCTTTTTGTCCAAAGGCCAAAATAAATTATTAAATTATACACTTAAAATTATAGAGAGGCTCATCTTGGCTTGGGAAAGCACTACAAACAGATACTTAGGGACTCAGGAAAGAGGAAACCACAAAACTTCTTATTTTATCATGGAAGGTATGCTGCAGCTAAACCAAAATGGAAGTGAAGAAATGGGGGAGAGAACTGGTGTAAACGTATGCGGAGGTACAAAAATCTTTTAAGTGCTTAGCGTCTCTATTCAGCCCTGTCTCGCATTGTCGTCGAGGTATATCACACCCTTGCTACAAACTCTGCATCAAGTCTGAAGACAGTTCAGGATCAATGCAGAAATTTCATCGTTAGACATATTCATAAACTTTTGCTCTCTTTGCTCAATAACCAGAGACTGAAGCTGCAATGGGTACCAGCTCATACTGGGCTATATGACAGTGACAATAGCTGACTAGATGGAAGTTAGCACTCGAAAAAAAAAAACTGTCAGCTTCTTATCTAAAATCTTCCACACATCACCTTTTATAATGAATGGCAACTAGATTGGGATTATGAAATTGCATGTAGAAGAGTGTTCCATTTCATTCCATAAATTAGAGCAGTTCTCAAAAGTGTCATTCCACAGCTCACACAATTTTTCATTAACATGGACCATTTAAGAGCTACGTCGATAGATCTGATTTCAGGGGAAGTGATCTTTGCATATGTGGTGAGATTGGCGACGCCGACTGATGTGCAATATTTGACTGCCCACTTACCTCCAGTTACCATCTCCAGAAGCTAATAATTGAGAGGGTCTTGCACGGGCAGCTAACACCTGCAAAAGCGGGCGTGCAATAAATAGCATGTACTTCCCATGCTGTTACTGTTACAGGTAGACAAGACTGAACAATTAATATTGCCACCCACAGCTCTATTTCTTTTAATTCTAGTAATGGACGCCAAAAGGCTGATGAGCTCTAAACTCAGGGGACTAGCTGTTCTGTCGATGGTAAAAAGAACGAAAGAAATCCCACCTTGCTATTAACCAGTGCTAGCTCCTTGCTGCAATTCATGTTGTAACCACTGCAACTGCTGTGAGACAGATCCTCAATGATGACAGGGCCTATTTGTGGTAGCAGCTCGCAGTGCATCACTTGGCGAATAAGCCACCAGACACAGGGCATATCTTGCATGGGTGCAGAGGTAGTATTGAAATGTGAAAGACAGTGTCAATCAATATCTGGTACACTAAAGAGTATCATACTGAACTCATATTTTGTCACTTGCGAGCACTTCACCAAATATGGGTATGTTGCAGTACTGGGCAGCAACGACAAACAGGCTGTGAGTCATTGTTCCATGTTGCCTGCCGACAATCTGTTGGTACCACTTAATCAACTTGTACACCTTCCCTACGCAGTGCAGGTGAATTCTAACTCTTTCCTGAAACGTTCGGCAAGTTTACCACACATTTCACTGCTGTCCTGCTCTATGGATGCCTTCAGGGCCTCGTCAGCCAACATCTGTGGATGCTCCCTGCGGGTCATCACAAAGGCTCAGATCTCCAGACCTGAACTTCTGAAACCAATGCTAGTGGTGCTTTCATTGAGGGCTGAGTCGCTAATGAGCCGTGACCGCTTCATGAGAGGTAAGGTTAAACGATTAAAACATTTTTGGTTACCTTGAAATAATCTTATATTAATTGTACCATAGGCTATTATATATAGCGTTAGACTGTCTTTCATCAGTTAAAAGAATTTTTAAATATTCATAAAAAATTATCATTGTGATATATTACAATTATATCAATTACTAAATATATTGTAAATTCTAAAAATTAAACATGTTATTAAAAAATAAAATAAGGCTTTAAATGATCATGAATATGATCATTGATGAAATGTAAATGAAATAAATTCATCCCCTGAATGAATGCTTTAAAATCGCTCAGTTTCTAAAGCAACTCGATTATAATTTGAAAGATAAACTAAAGATCCTGCAGAACGTCTAATACCAGCACACTGACAACTGGTTATCTGCCAGGTCGTATAGCTATGAAATTCTATGTTTTTATGATTCATTTTATGCATGGTTTTCAACTGGGCCATAGCACTGTATCTCCATATATCAAGTTCTAGTTATTTTCAGTCACCGACTTTTCGTATAATTCTTTGAATTCTGTATTTGAAAGGTTTATCTAAAAAAACTTATAAACTTTAAATTTTTAGCCTTTGACACCGTGAGAAATATTTCTAATCCTTAAATGCGCGATTTTCATTCGTAAAATAAAAGAACAGTGAAAGGAACTAGGTCAACACTCAAGATATTTATGACATTCTCACTTCAGTTATGCGCATTTAAAATTTCAAATAAAGCGATCTGCTTCAACATATCAAATATGATATGGTATGGCGGCAGTAACACTTCGTTCCCGTATCACATTTGATATGGAACTGAATTCATTTCAATTCATTCATCCACGGAGAGAGACTGAAGCATAAAAAAACGCTACATTTTCAAAGAAACTCTTCTTCTTTTATGTGAAAATGTAGAACTGCGTAATGTTTTTCTATAGTAATAGTGTATTTTTAATTTTAAATGGCCAGTGAAAATTAAAAAAAAAAGAAATTAAAAATTTACAGAAAATGTTTGGATCTCATCGCAGATGGGTAAACCTTCCGGGACTGATTGTGGTTTAGACCATAAATCTAAACTTACTACTCAATCTGAAAAATTTTCCCCCTTTCATAACAGCTGAGCGAAGAGCTCCTCAGTGAAGGAACACAACTATTTTTCGAGCCCACGGGAAAAGGTTAAAGCAATCTACGGATTTATGGTCTAGGCCCATAGAGCTGTAATGTATATAAAAGGTCTATGTTTAGACCACGGTTTCTTAACGGGGTCGGTGAAATTTTGAACGGTTCAATGAGGATCAAAAGGTCGACAGCTGAATATGCATAAACATAATCAAGATTCTATTGATTACAAGAAACTTCATTAATAAAATAGACTTTTAATATTGATTGATTTAAAGCTCTATCATACAATAAGGAAGAAATCATATGAAACAAATATAAGGAGAAAAACATTAAATTGTTTAATGCATTTTAAAAATCAATAACTTTTTTTAAATATATATGAAAATTTTATGCAATTAACAGCAATATAAAAAAGTAAAACGCAAGAGCAGAAGAAAACACAACAAAAAAGTGTAAAGAATGCAAAACTAGAATGGAAAAGGAGAAATATTTGAACGAGGTTATATAAGAAGTAAGCAATTTTGTGACAAATATTTAAAAAAAATTGCATCAATACATCAAGGGCGCCATCACTTTAATTTAAATCGAACTTTTGGACAATTAGAATCTATAATTTTTTTTCTGAAAATTTATTTATACTTGTAAAATTAAAAAAAATAATAATAATACAAAAATAAATGTAAATCTAAACGATTTCTTTCAAAACTTTTGTTCGCTTTTTAGTCTATTTGTTATCGTTAAGTTATTTATAAACAATTATTTGTATTTATGTTGTGTACCGTATATTACAGACAAAAATGAAAGGGGGTTGATAATGGAAATGGGTGTTTATATGGGGTCGATGCAAGAGAAAGGTTCAGAATGTCTTGTTTAGACCATAACCAGAGATTCTAGATTTCGATTTAGACCATAAACCATAAATTTACGCAGTGGACTGCACGGGATTCACTGCGAACGGTAATAGGATGCTTAAAATTTTAGCTATGACATTAGTGATATTTAAACCATAGTGCGAACGCAATCTAAAGGACTGGATTTCAAATTTTTATTTCATTCCCACGGTCCTACGTGCATTATCACACATCCATCTGGAGGAAAAAATGTTTCAAACAATTTTTCTGTCTTATCACTGCCAGAAAGACGCGCGATTTTCTCTTCTTCCCCCCTAAAAGAATTGTAGATTGTACATTTTCACCCAATTAGCATCGAACTAAAGAATTTTAACGGGAAGTTTTTGTAGGTAATCTCTGTGTTTGTAAGGAAGACCCAATTTCTCCTTCATAGGTGATAACTCAAAGTGATAGATGGTAACTGTTTTATATCACACGATAAAGCCTAAAAATTGCACTTAAACTACTGTTTTTCAGAAATGTTTTGAACGCAGAATACGGCTCCTATGGGCACTGATCATTTTGGTTAGCATGGATAAATCAAGTGTACGTCAAAAATTTCGAAGCTGATAGGAAAGAATACTTACCCTTTGTGAGGAGCTTCCCAAAGAAGGCTGCGAATTGAGGAACGGTGGTGTGGCAGGACGCAACAGGGCCGCCGGGGAGTAGCTGAAAGCCACTGTTTCTGAAAGGCTGCCTTCTCTCCGTGCCACTCCAGAAGAGGCTTTCTTTAGCTGAAAAATAATCGAGGAACATTATATCAATGTTAAATTCTTATTTCGGAAATGAGTTCTGTTGAAAATGCTGGAAAGTGTAATAAATAATAAAAAAAGATCCTAAGTTTTAAATCGGACTGTCTATTTTAATAAATTTCTGATTTCTCGAGTAATTTCTAAATTAATAAATTACATTATAAATTTATTGGCTAAGTATTGTTACTCCGAACGTTCTTTCTCGAATTTGGGCACAGGTCACATGAATATAGTTTCTTTGTGTCAACGTATTGTTAATGGCGCCCATATAAGAATGTTAGAGTACTTTTTAGAATCTGTCTAAGCTGTTAATAATGCGATAAAATACTTGAAAGCTTATCGGGTATTTCTTACTACTTTGATATTAAACACCATTATAATTTTTTGTATAATATGTATTGTACCCTATACGTAGGGATAATATAGAAAATAAGAAAAAACATACAAAGTTCTTAGTTCTAAGATGGTACCCCAATCAGTGTCAGGAAAAGTAGTTTAGTTTTTTAGATATGAATCAGTAACTTAACGCCTTTTCGGCAACTTCAAATTAGGTAGCAAAAGAACTTAATGAATGAGTAACATTACAAGATGCATACGAGAAGAGAGGACAAGTTCTTTCAACTGATGTAAACACATTTTTATTGAATAGTAATCGAATGAAAGGGAATATCTTTTAAATATGTCTTCTCACACACAATTCTGGTTTATTTTCAGGCGGAAAACTAGTATCAACTATTGACGGATAGCATATTAACGTAAAACGATTATTACTGAACGATAGAAGCCCAGCGAAGCGTTCTTATTTCTTCTTTGTAAATAGCCATCTTTCGTTTTGCTAATTTTCGACTGTTTCTTGAGAGTCTGACATTTCTGTTTTCTGGTACAATACAACATGGTGCTAATCCTGTAAAAGGTAGCTCGATGATTCTGTTTGCCTAGTGAAGCAAATTTGTATAGATGATATAAAGTTTATGCTTCATTACCTTGTTTGCAGTCCTATGCCGGAGTAGAGCTTTTGAGACATCAGTTTTTGTAGAACTGCTTGTAAGGTTCCAAAAATAAGCAAAAAGTTAATATCCTCTTCAGAATTACTGTCTACAGGATCAGTTCAGACCAATGTAGTGGTCAGGCCCGGCACCATAACGGGCATATAATGGATCCGCCAAATCCATGCGATGGAAATTTTTTGCAAATAACTATAACCTGACGAAAATTCATTACGTTCATAGCTTTAGTCAGGTTATAGGGAACAGGAATACTCAATAAGAGACGGCGGCAGTTTTCCCTATCAAATTCTCTAAAAGCGGTTCCTCCAATATACATTGTTGCCGCATTTAATAACTCTCGTAACAGTAAATAAATCAACAACAGATTGTGGCTGAAGTTATTCAGAACCAGCCTTGGCCAGGTCCTCTGCTAAATCATATCCTTTAATGCCATAGTGGATGAGCATCCATTGTAAAATAATGTGTTGTCCTCTTTCCAAAAGAGTTAAGAGCAATCTGAGAGTCATAAATAAATTTTTTACTATAAAGAGACACAGAAACACTCTAATGGTAACCTAGGAGTCAATTAAGATGGTACTTGGCTCCGTTCTCTTGCGCATTTTTTAAAAAGCTCAAGAAACAACAGTCACTTCACCATCAAAGTTATCGCAAAATTTACCAGTTGCTCTAGTGAGATTAAAGTACTAAGACTGCACCCTGCCGCCATTTTTATTGCATCTACAGGGAAACTGTACATGTACACATACAGCCAATTAATATTTTGTAGCAGAGTTTTAAATTTAACCCACATTCAGTATCATTCATAAGCATTTGTAAATGAATGTGTGAACAAAAACAAAAAACATTTTTTTTTCTTATTTATTTTTAATATAAAAGCATTTTAAAGCTAAAACCTATCAGTGCATTTTCAGTGATTATGTTAACTTTGCTAGTGAGCAATGTAAAAAAAGAAAATGTGAATAATGAAGCAACTTGGCTAGTGCTCCTAACATCTAACAATACAAATAATACTAAGAGAATAGAAACATAAGTGTAAAATTAGATAAAAGTCATAAAATGCACATGGCATCTGCAGAGTTTTAAGACTGAAATTTTTGAACAAATCCAAGAGAAACTGCCATATCATACTTCTTGGTAGTGATCACTAACCTATCTCAACTTACTTACCTTAAAATATCATTTGTTTGCGAAGAGAAACTGAAATTATTTAATCCACTGCAATATCAGCTGACGGAAACACTGGACGACCAGAAACATTTACATATTCTTCTCAAAATGCAATTATCATCCAGCACTTAATTACAAAGAATAGTAATTCTAACTCATACACTTGACTCAGCAGATAAGATACCTTTTTCTTTTCAAAGTAAAATCTTACAGTTGATATTGGCAGATCATTTAGAAATTGGAAAAACACAATGGAAGAATTAAATGAATCGTCTTTAAGATTATAATCCTCCATTTTACATGTGTTTGGTACTTCTGTGGAGGTAGATGTCTTTGGGAGGTAGTGTGCATTCTCCTTGTTCAGAAATACTGATTATTTTCAGAAACTATCATTTTGACTGAGACAAGAGTCACTGTGTATTCATAATAAACTTGAACGAATACATTTGAGAAGCCCTTCGAACTTGCCCAAAAGTGCACAGCATTAGAAAGAACAGAAAGTAAAGGGTTAAACAGTGGTATTTTTTTTTTAATCTCGATTTCGAATAATTCATTCTTGAAACTCTGTATAGGCATTACGTATACACATAGAAGGAAAAAAAAGCAAGAACTGAACTTACTGCGACTAGTTTCTCGTTGTGCTTGCAGCGACGATGCAGCAACCAGAGGACGAGCATCAAGAGGGGCGCAAGGCCCGTCACTGCGAGGATGGGCAGAACTGTTGAGGTTATGATTGTCCCCCCCTGGCCCCCCGCCTGTTCGCCCTCTCTCGGAGGAACCTCGCGAACTGGGGGCTGATTGCCAGAGGAGGGGATGACGGAGGGGGGAGAGGGGGTGGGGGGGGGGG
>KK119959.1:36631-69299 GCA_000611955.2 Stegodyphus mimosarum | reverse complement strand
TTTTTTTATTCTTATGTGTTGGTAAATTGTCCATTTTTTGCTTTAAAAGAGATTGAATTACTTTGTTATGTTCCGATTAACGTTTTTTATGTTTTTAATTAATTTGTATACAATAGTTGTAGAATTATCAACAACTTAAAAGTTTCAGTGAAGCTAAACTTAACGGGGCTGTCATTTGTTTACATTTTAAATCTTAAGAGAATAGTGAATTAAGTCAGTTGATGTACCAACTTCAGTGTCCTTTTTGTCCAGTGTGAGCAAAAGTTAACTTTTAGTTTTGTGCACCGAAACTTTTGTCTTCCTACACGCTGGCCAAATTGCTTGATTTTGCGTAGAAACTCTAATTTCAATTTTAAAAACTGTTTTTAACTGTATTTGATGTTTTATGTTTTTCTGTATTTGACAATTTTTTATGAAGATATGTACAGATATATATAGAAAAACAGAGACAGACAGAGAAAAACAAACAGATAGAGATTGAAGGAGACATAGGTATATACATACACATATACACAAACACGCACATATATTCACGTGTTCATATATTTATATACTAATGGAAAATAATCGTTTAACTCACCGTTTGATGACCATCATTGGCTGTTATGTACAAATAAAAATCGTTGCCACCCTGCAAATTAAAAAATATTTCAGAATTTATTAAGAAAAAATTATTTAAACATATTGTTAGCAATTCTGAAAAAATTAGTTTTTATCGTAATTCAATTTTTTATGCAACGATAAAACAAGCAAAGGCAATAAAAAATATGCAAATTTCCTAACATTTACTCAGCATTCAAAATAAGTATAGCAGCAACTACTGACATAAAATTATTAAAATTTTCTGATTAATTTAAGCAAACACTTTCCAAATAAATACGCTTTATACACTCGTGTGCAAAATTACAATTTGTATATTATGTCAAACTTCCGAAAAGATAATGAACAGATTGTAATGAAATTTGATTCGAATATACATTTATAACTACCAAAAAAACTGAAATGTTTCAGATTTTAAATTAATACAAATTCAATTAAAAGAACAATATCGCAAAATAATTTTAAACTGAGCATATCTCTAGAATTTCCTATACATAGTCTCACGTGCTGGAAATAAAAATGTTTTTTCTGTACAACGTTACTATTGCTCGCTTTGAAATCTTTGAGTTTGTTAATCAAAAATTCGTCAAAGTTTTACAAAATATGAAATCGATAATAAAAGAGATTAGAAATTTCAAATTTGGGTTTCAAGATGCCCATATTCTCAGCAGGACATCATTCAAAATTTGATGGCTTTAGGCACCGACGTTTTGTCACAATGCGAGAAACATACATACATTTATGCACATTCTTCATTATTCAGTTTCTCTAAATATAGTACAGGGCTGCAATATTCGGTGGCAACAGTTTGAAAAGTGAACCGACATTTAATGTTTCCGTCGCAAAACGAAAACAATAGTCCTTCAGGGACAGCGCCCCTTTGGACTAAAAAAGAAGGGGAAGGGTCATTTATTAAAAAAAAAAGCCATTCGAAAAATCATTTTATGTACGTATGATTATCAATAAAGCTCATAGTTCAACAATGGCCAAAATCCATGGCGTAATACCGAACTGAAATTGAGTCTAATATGGTATATGGCCCCCTTTTACAGCCAGACGGATCACGCAGCGTGACAGCATACTGGACAGGAGGCAGTTGAGGGGCCCCGGTGGCAGTGATCCCATTCCTGCAGCAAGACAGTTTTTAACTCCGGGATAATTTTGGCTCTTGGAGGGGAATGGCGAGATGAACTGTCATCCCAAGATCATCCCAGACATACTATACGGTCCGGAGATCTGGCTAACCAATCCATGCGACGAATATTCTCACTCTCCAGGTAATCGTCCACAAGCTGAGCCCTAAGTCGACGAGCGTTGTTGCCCATTAACAGTAACCCAAGACCAAGTGCATCTCTGGAAGTCGAACATAGGTACAGGAACATTATACAGATCTTCTCGATATATATCCAGTGTCCTAAAACTGTTTCTATAAATTGCAGACGTTACACTGAGCTCTGTAGCCGTTTACGCTTGTGAGTGGCCTGCCTCCAATGTACCGAAAATTCTACATCTTCATCCATACGTTCGTGGCTGCTCATTTTGCTTGATTACCTTATACACGCGAGAAACACGGCGAATGTTGTCGTGAAGGAGTAGGAGCACATAAATCGCCGGAAACCCTTCGTGCGCTATATATCTTCCACAATCACAGCTGCTCAGTTACGCACGTGTACTCTTACATATTAGACTCTGAATATCGGCATAATTCTTCGGCGGCTTAATTAGTTCCTTTAGATCAATATCTTTCGTAAAAGTACACATAATTTGCAAATTCTCATAATTTTGCATACGGGTGTACGACGGATTCCTATTAACATAAATATTAGCCATGGACCATTTAAGAATCCCGCCTAAGGAAATATTAGCAACATTTTTCCCATTTCAGTATATTATATGTAATAAATACAGTGTGATGCTGGAAACCGTGGGTATTTCTAATTCATGGCAAGTCACTTGAGGATCCTTTGTAGAAGACCTTTCAGGAAAACTAACCTCGCATACACACGGGGAAAACTACGAAAACGTCCATTCGAAAAACGCCAGCCCGTTCGCGAGGTTTCGAACCTCGAACCGAGCTACCAGTGTTCAGCGACTTTACAGCCCAAAAACCATGGGATAGAAGCTTAATAACCGATTAGTTTTTCTCTAGTTCTTAGCGATGAACCACATACAAAATCTTAAGGAAAAAGGAGTTATCGCTATTATTCTGCACGGATGCATGAATTCTTCTATATAAATTGAGTTTCATTGGATGCTACAGGATTTATGGATAGTGGACTTGTTTCCATTAAACGTTACGGATGTTCTAAGAAATTCGCATCAGGAATTTCTGCGGGTCAGATTTCATGTTAAGACCAGAAGAGCGATTTTCGATTCAACTGCAGAGCCGTAGCTAGGGTTTTCAGCGTTCGGAGACAATTGAGGATTTCGCGCCGCCTCTTGTTTGCCAATGAAAACATTTCATTCTAAAATTTCGCAACATCAGGTTGACTCCCCCTGGATGCTGGGCCCGAGGACAAATGTTGTCCCTTGCTCCCTCCTAGCTGGCAGCCATGTATTAGTAACATGCTGTATTATTTTTCAGGAAAATTAATGCATAATTCCGATGTTCGACAGTCAAGATGGGGTAAAAGAGATTTTCCAGAATATACTTCAGGCGTACAACACGTCAACAACTCAATAGAGATTAATTGTGGGAACATGAGCCTAATCAGAACAAAAGTACCTATATATATCCTACGTTTTCACAGTCTTTTCCAACTGCAGAATGCCTTCTAGAAAAAAAAGCGTCCACTGTTTCAGGACTTTCGAATTATAACAAGGCCATAAGCGCAAAAAAATTAAGAATCTTCATTATTCGGAATCTTACCACACACGACGTGTAAGTAACGAGGCCCGATAAAAATATCCGGCTAAAAAATTCGCCGAACCCTCCTCTTTAAAATGTTCTCTGTTTGGATGCAATGAAATCTGAAATTATATTTATTCAATGTATTCCGTCTATTGCTTGTTACAGTCCGTAGCAGTTGGTGAGATCTCCCTGTATCAATTGTAAATGTCAGTTTGCTCATTAGCTCATAAAATGCCTTCAATACAATGTTTGCCGTAAAATCTTCGTATTTCAACTTTTGCGGGAGAGTTTCTGAATGATCTCTGATATTATATGATTTCATCTCTTTGGCATCGGCTTCACGCCCCGTTCAAAGATAAAAAAACTCATGACACTGTCGTGCTAATATGATGTTAGATTATTTTATTTTTGATTTGCAATACATTTTCTTAAAACTAGAACGAACGTTACATTTAGATAGAAAGACGTGTGAAATTCTACGCATAGAAATTTCTGATGCTGCCGATAGATTCATCATAAAACTTCGCAGATATGCCGCGCCATAATTGTTTATCTTCTGTTGCAAGTGTTTGGCTACAGCAATTACTTTCAAGAAATAGTGACTGAAGAGAAAAATTATTTCGCCAAAGATTGAGAATCGAAAGCAAAGGAAGGGACTTAAAATTTTGCTCTGACAATGCATTTATGGGGACTTTTTGCAAGAAGAATCCCTCCACTGAAATTTTCCGGAAATGATTTATCCCCATGAATTTTTCTGACAATATTTTCTTAGTTTAATTCTGATCTCGAGCCATTTTGTTTCTTCCACGAAATTCCCGTGAGACAAAAGCGAAAATCGACCATCATCAACGTTAAAGGAAAAAAGAATACTGTGCTTCACACAGCCGTCAACTACGTCTTAACAGCTACTGGCCTTGAGCGGTTGTTTCTAGTAGCCACCTAAATGCTGAAAGATGAGCGCGACTCAAAAATTAATGACTTGTCAAACTTATGACTAGCGATGTACAGTGAAAAGAATTAAAAGAAAAGGCGACTCTAAATACTCCTAGAGGCAACAATCTCAGGCATGACCTTCACCGGCCATTTCAATCAAGGACAGCCGACGCGTCCTCATGACATTTATCATCCGTTTGGCAAGACACGTTTCTTTCTTTTCTGTCTTAATTCCCCTCATCAAAACGCTCAAAAAATTCCGGCTTCGCAAATAAAACTCAAACAAGCCTTCGCTTTTTGCTCAAATTCCCTTGCAACCAGTCCAGAAATTATTTAGACTGTATTCCTAACACCAGGTGGCAGGTATGTAACAACGTTTAACTAGTTTTCAAGCACAATTTATTGTTTGAATTTCGCAAGAAGAGCATAAATAAAGTGGAAAAGAAATAAGTTTCATATAAGTAAATGAAAAAATAAGATGGATTCTATCTGATGATTTTATACAATGTTATGAACACTGAATATTCTAACTTTCGAGAAAGTTTTTGAAAATGTCAAGGTTACGAAAAGTTTTCGAGTTAAATTTTCTACCACTAACTCACAGGTATATAATAGCAATTACTTCTGCGAATATAACCTCCATATAGCCAGAGGAGGCTATTTATAGCTTTCTTAACACATTTGCTGGTGACAGAGCTTAAATTGTGCAACCGAAGCTCTAGATAAAGCCTCTGGCGCTCCTTTTACGCAAGTGAAACGCAGTTTCAGCAGAGAAATTTTGTTTTAGTTATAAATATGTTTTAAAAATCGATTATAACTTCGGATGTATGCCTGTCTTTCTCTGCGGAACAAGCACTTTGACGAAGGTTGAGGTGTTTAAACTCCCACCCACATGTCAAAGGCTTATTCTCCAGGTGGTGCAATGAAATTATGAGAACAGATCAAATTTTTTGTTCCCGAAAGTACTAAAAGTGATTCCTTTGATCGTGCGCGTCCACCTTTAGCGACTTCTCATTGCAGAGCTTCTGCAGACTTTTAAACTATGTAACGAAATACGGAGGGGCGAAAATTGTGACGTGCAAAATTATATTTGTTCTCATGGTGTTAGAAGATCGGATTTGGGAGAAGCTTTTTGCCCAGTCGCATTCTGCTTGACAACTAGAATTATATCGCCTGGACATCGCGGTCAGAAAGCGTTGGACTCTTCTCTCTTTGTTTTCGAAGCTACAGTTCTCCTTTAAAATTTCTTTCCATACGCTCATGTCGTTTCTAGCATTCTCTCTACTCTCATTTAATGATTCTTTAATCTTTTACCTCTTCCCATTGGTGTGTTGGAAAAAGGATGAGTTTCGTTTCTCTCATACCTTGAAATAGTAAGTTCGGCCAGAGCCCCAAATAAGATGAGTCCGATACTTTTTACTTATTTTATTTAACTATTTATCATGAATTTAATAGTTTATTAAATTTTTATTTATATCTTAATATTTTACTGAATTTTAATTTAAATACTTTAAATATTAGTTATTTTATTTATTTATTTTCCCCCTTCTTCGTGACATTCTTCGTGAGCTTCCGGCATTTCTGAGTTTAGAAATTAACCTGCCTTATGCGCGTGGTTAACCGCGCACCCCTGCGCTTAATCTAGGTTTAAGCTCTGGCTGAGGTTAGTGTAACTGAAAAAGAATTAACTCTTCAAAACCTTCCTATACCAAAATTAAACCTTTTACGTAAGTTTATTATGATTAAAATTAGGTTTACTTATATGTTTTAAAAATTATGTAAAAGTGAAAAATTTTCAGAAAATAAATTTAGGCGTAATTACGTTTTCCTCCAAGCAAAGCATTTCAGACTAGCATAGATTAATTGTTTAGGAATTTTAATTTTATAGTATGAAAGGTCTACTTTTTTTTAAAAATCCATTCTTCATTAGCGTCTAGTATTAAGGAAGCTGATAAAGCTACATTTTGTACCGCTTAAATCCAGGAACCTTAGGACTTAATCATTACTTTAAAATAAGCTTTCTTTTTCTTTGCTACCTGTCTTAGTGGCATCAATGGGGGCATATCCGGCAGGCAATCGAAAAGTTCATGATCGAATCCCAGCGACGACATCGTTAATTTTCGTGTTTCCTTTCTTTGAAATAAATTGTGAAAAAGTCTCTGTAGTTGCACTCAACTAAAATACTTTGTCAACACTTGAATTACCGGCCCAAGGGCCGCATGTGACTCAAGAAACAATATTATGCGAAAAAATTTCAATTATGTATTTGTTGCAAATATGGTATTGCGAAGATTTAAAATTTTAGTTATTTGAAATTGGATTTTATATTACTTCTATTTCTATTAAAAACAACATGAATAACGCATCAGAATATTTATAAATGAAACTTATTAATTTACAATGTATTTTAAATCTTATTCAAAGATTTGAATGTACGGATTTTTACAGCTTTTATTCTTACTAAGGTCACTTACAAATTTTTGCACTAAGAATAATCGCTTTGTTTGGAAATACATGGAAATATATTTATATGTGAACAGCCATTTTTTTTGGACAAATGAATGCCGCCCAGACTGTACAGTGGTTAGGTGCCGACTACGATACCGAAAGGCTCGGGTTCGAATCCCAGAGAAAAGCATTGTGGCCGCCTATTAAGTGCCTCCATAATAAAATGACCACGGCTTCTGACCTTAGTGGTACCTAAGCCTAAAAATGGCTAGTGCCCGCCGTAAAAATATTAGTATTTTATTTAGTGAATAAATATTGTTTATCTAATATCCTTGCTCCTGCATCTCGTATTGCTTCCGTAAGATCTCAAATTATATTATCTCACTGTAATTCCATTACAATTTATAACAGGCTTTAAGCCCAAACTTTTCAAGTTCTGGTTGCATCAATAGAAAAAATAATAATCTCTCAATAAATAGTGAATGTATGAGCAGTCATTAATGATAATATCCTGAAAATGAGCCAAGAATTTCGGAAACCAAGAACACTTAGAGATATTAGATACCGGACAGCATCTTTCAAAACTTGCACTAACGTTGAGTAATCTCCCTATATCAATGTCTTCAGGTAAACCTATAAATAAAAATCACAGGATTTCAGATCTCAAGTTTCTTTCTTTTTAAGATATTACTTGAGTCTCCATTCATGCTGAAAATGATGGTTTGTCTCTTGATTATCTCGAAGAAAAGAGTTAAGTATTGTTTACAGAATAAGCAGCGTGTAAGTTATTTACAGGATGGAATGATATTCTGTCTTGCATAACCGGCACAAAATCCAATACGTTTCTCTCCCCCCCCCCCACTCTCTAAAATTAGGAAAAAAATTACGTTTCTCAATAGATCAGCTTAATGCCAAATGGTAACAGTGTTAAATGAAAAGCAGAACAATATATTCAAAATTACAAACTACAAAGTGTCATTCAGTGGATTTTAAGTACAACTAAAACATTTAAGTAATAAAATTCTTTTGTCAAATTTTCTATAGTTTTATGCGTGCTTGGAGTAATTGCATTACTGTATATTATACGTTCCCCGAGATATTATTTTTGAAACGTAGATTTAAGTCAAAAAGAATCACTCTGCCGCAAATGGTTATAGCAAAGAATGTAAATGGCACATATTTGCCTGTGGTATATCAAACCGAAATTTGAAAGTTGTCTGTTCATCTGTAATGGGTAAAGTTTCTTGTTACCCATTACAGATGTTTTGTGTAAGATCCTTCCGTCACGCGACATGAAACTAATCTGTTGTTGTCTTTCGAAATTGCACAGCATAACTGCACAACTCGGAAGCCATTCTCTTTCTTAATTTGCTAGGACTTCGTGTCAAAACCACGCGAACTGCTTTGATGATTTCAGATGTACGGACATTTAAAAGACTCCGTCGATTCTTCTCCAGTACTGAGCTAGTAGCTAGTAGCTCAGTATCAGGTTGTTGACACAGTTTGTGAATGGTAAATTTGCAAGAAGACCCTTTTGTGCCAAAGTATGCACGGAAACATTTTTATGAGGCCACCACAATATTTCATTCACCTACTGTTTCGATACTCAACTAGTTTCTGTTCGCCATCTTGCAAACTGCTGTTTCGCAGTAAGTTAGAATCCGCTACTAACACCTATTGGATTTTCCATCAACAAAAGCTCCATAATGAGCGTTTTTAACACTCTATATGTAATATTAAAAATTTTATGGGATGGCTGAATGGCGAGGCATTTCGTATGCTACCCTGTTGGATCGACGAAGTTGAAGGCAAGGTGAGTTTTTCCATTTGCCAAAAACGTATTGCTGTTTTTGGATTGTAAACTAAATACACATCCTAGATCTCACTTAGACCATATGTAACATGAAACTTGCATGATTTTAAAATTTAATGTGTTACATCAAAGACAACTGTGAGCTAGTTATACTGTTCTGTAAATATTTGCACCAAGATGATTCTTTTTGGCTTGCCCATTATAAGAATAGAATTACATAATATATGATGATAAGAACAGAGAACTTTTGTTACCTGTCCAGTCAAAGGTTTGTCAAGGAATACTTCTCCAGTGTCTTTGTGGATGCGGAAGTATTCCGAACCATCGACGTATTTCGCAGGCTCAATCCCGTACTCGATGGGGTCATTGTCTTCGTCCCGCGTGCGAACTGTGATTATACGGCTACCTAGAATAGTAAAGGAAATGTTCATTAATTATACTCTATTACATCTCTTCATTTAAAACTTTTTTTTTTTTTACAAACTGATATTGTTTTAAATTAGACATAGGATGTATGTTGACTATACACCGTGTTCCCAGAAGTCCTTACTTTTTATTTTCGTAACCGCTGGCCGTAGTATATGCTCCAAATATAAAAATGTTTTACGTAACAAAAATATTCATGTTTTGGCTCTTTTATATATGTGTAATAAAGCAATCTTAGTAATATTGATAATGTAGAATGTTGAATCCGTAATGATCAGCAAACTTGGCAGCTAAGGTGAATTAAATATTTATCTTTATTTCAACTGACATTTACGGTCGAACTTCACTTGGAACTCTAATAATGCTATTCAAGAACATTTGCATTTTTCGTACTGCTGCGATAGAAACAGAACAGCAAAGTAGCGTGTTAGAGAAAACAGAGGTGAAAGTAAAGTGCGGAGTTATCAGGCATGGAAGCTCACGATAAAGGCTTCAGTCCTCGAAATTTTGAGTTCAGGTTCCGAGTTAGCTACATCATCAGCATTCTGCAAGTCATATGATATACAGTAATCTAGAAATAGTGCAGTCTATTTAATTTTTGGGAAATATCCAAATAAAAAATGAGGAATTAAGAGGTTATTGTTAATTTAAATTATAATTCTGATTTATAATTAAATAACACACAAGTATATATATATATATATATATATATGTATCTTGATCTTTGATATATATATATATAAAGTAAAAAATTTAGAACCAATTTTTCACAAAGAACAAAAATTGAAATTTAAAAGTAATAAATTTAATAAAATCCCATAAATATAAAAAAGAATTTAATAAAAGTTGAAACTAAAATACTTCAAACAAGTAATACCCTAATTCAAAATATCAATGAAATTCAAAGGCTAAAGAATATAAAAGAAGAGGAATTCAGCCAACTTCAATGGAATGGAGGAACATTGAAATCAATTGAAATCCTTGTTCTATAAAAATTCTTACTTTTTTGTATCCAGAATTAGAACATGAATCATTCCAATGCATTTTAATTATACTAGTTTATCCGAAAATTCTGGCCCCTTCCCAAAGCAAGGAAAAAAGAAAGTAAATTTTAATCAAAATTTTATTTTTAAACAATATCCAAAGAAAGAACTCTATCCAAAGAATTGAAAGCGTAAGTGAAATCATAAAATACTTTAGTGAAAAATATAGATTGCTATAGTCTCAAAGATTTTCTTATTTAATTGTTTTCTTAAATTGCAACTAATCTTTTTAGGAGCTATTTACTAGTTCGCAGTCTTTCTGAAATTTCTGTAACTTGAGTGCGGAGTTCTGGCCAGGAAAATTTGTCTCAAAAACGTCGCCAGCTTGGCGATATCTCACAAATTTAGGAAGATTTACTCAGTGTTAAATAGACTTGCTTCTATATTCTCATTTTTCCGGCACATAATCATTTCTTTAGATTTTTATATTACGTAATAGAGAAAAAATAAAACAATCTCACATATAATTTCATTAAAATTATTTGTATAGGTACGAAATTCGTAACACTACTTTTATTCACATCTAGTATTTATCAAAACTTACTACACTTTTTTTTTGCTTAATTCATAAAAATTCTAAAACGTTCTAAATCTAGATAAATGTGTAAATTTACTTTCAAAGTTTTGGACAGGAGGGGGAGGATAACCTTTTAGCAATGGTGAAAGGGATGCATGGGCCAAAGGAAAAGTTTAAAAGCTCCCGCTTTAGACTATCTTACGCTCCAGAAGAAGAATTTAACCATTTCTCCCTTTTCTTCTTCTCTTCGCATTTTTTATAATTCTTGCAAGAGATAAATTACATTTTTATTCATGCATGTTCTACAGGAAGTGGAACAAATCATATTACCAAGGCTTATATTAATTTGGCTTTATGCATGCATGGTGTATGAGCTACTTGCCGCTGTAAGGTGTAACACAGTAGAGTAATTTGATGTGTAATAGAAGTATTTCTCACATGATTGATAAATAAACTTCAAAATGCACTGTTCTAGCATTTAAATCCAGAAGTGTCGCCTGCTATTACATTCGATTTAGGTTAATTGTAAACCTTCGGTCTTCGTTTAGATCATGAGAACTTATTAAAAGATGTGTTACCTATTTTCATGTACAATGCTACCATTTACATCATTGATAACTAATTACGGAATAAACAAGCTTTGAATTTTTTTTTTAAGTGAAAAAGTACTAAACTGGAACAAAACAGTCATGACAGCTTTTTCGCAATTTACCGCTTTTGTGGCTCACTGCCTAAAATAGTCTGTATAATTAAATAATGAGGAATCTGCATGTATGTATGTTCTTTACACTGTGGCGAAAAGACACTAAATTCTAAACACAATGGCCTCCGCCCAAACAAGTACACCTTAAAACCAGAATTCTGAATTCCGAATTTTTTATTTTATTTATTTATTTCGCATTTTGATTCAAAAATTCGTTTGACAAGCTCGAATGGCATTTTGATTAACAAACTCGATAATTTATTAATTCATCGACGTTTTACCAAATGGCAATGTGCAAGATACTTGTGTTTCAAATTTAATCAGAAAAATCAGAGATTTAAAAAAAATGCGTTTCCACTGCCTGAAGTAAAATATTTTTACCTTTCACGAGTCAATCTGTTGCCATGCAACAAAGCGTAAAATATTAATTTTTTCTTTAAAATTTAATCTGTCTCTCTTTAACAAACCAAGTGACATAAAAACAATAAACTCAGTTCTTCATCTCTTTTATAATAAATCACTGATTGCACCCATGAAATATCACTCATTAAAATCTAATGTTTAAATAATAATAAAATGTTTTGTTTCGAGAAGTGTTACTGATCGCTTTCAGTCGTCGAGTTTATTAATCAAAATTCTACTGAATTCGTATAAAATATGGAATAAATAAAAAATAAATTCGAAATTCAAACTTCGGGTGGAGGATTATATGTATTCAACATTTGATAGCTCTAGGTGTCGCCGTTTTTCCATAATGCGTGGAACATACATACACACAGATTCTTCATTATATAACAATAGAGATGAACCAATATTTTATTTCTAGCAGTGACAATACATTGCTTTTAAATAAGCATCATTAATCAAATTTCAAGATAAATATCTCACATTTTTCCGAATGACAACACACTGGATAAGAAGATAAAAATATTTTATTTCGAGCAGGGTAACATATCGTTTTTAAATGGCTGAATTTGTTGGTCCAAAATTCATTAAATTCGCACAAAATACGAAAAAAAATAATAAAATAAATAAAGGAAGAAAGAAATTCGAAATTTAAAATTCGAATTTTCAGGTGCCCATATCTGGGTGAAGAAATATATGTGCTTAAAATTCGATGGCTCTATGCGCCACTGGTTTTCCATAACACCAGAAACAAACACACACACAATGCGTACGGATTCTTCATTATTTAATAACAAAGATGGTTAGTAAAATCACAAAATCATGGATATATACTGCATTACATACAAGCCATATTTTCGAAGTGTATTGTTTTTAAGAATGATGAATTCGGTTTTGCTCTAGTTTCCAGGTATTTGGCTTTCGACTGAGTTCTGCATAACTCGTTTTCACGATTGCAGAGAGAGAGAGGGGGAAAAAAAAGAATTTTTAAAAACTATCCTATTACTTTTTTGTTTGACCTCGTTTACGTAATCAGTTCTTATTAATGGCGTCAAAGAATTGATCCGGGTCGTGAATGAGCTTTGTACTGGGAACGAATAACATCAAATAACCTTTTTTGTTCGTGATACCTTTCAAACTCGAGGATTAGGCAGTTTTATTTCCTAAAGACGCAGGAAAGAAGTTTATTTCATGGAAAACCCAAATTGAAGCAATCAGATGATTCGCTTAGGCAGCAGTTTGACGCAGTGGGATATTTTTTCTAAATGGCAATTATTTTTGCTCAGAAAGATTAATTAAAAAAAGGAGGGGTGGTTTGAAGTGCATTTTCAAACACGTAATTACAGATATTCGAAACTCGTCTTAATCAGCAGGTAGGAAAATTTTGATGAGGGGAAAAATCGTGGAAAAGTCTTTATGGAAAATAAATAGCTGAAATGGGAAAACAGACTGTCAGGATGGATGTGCATGGATAAAAATGATCTCAGGATATATAGCAACAATACATAAATTAAATGAATAATTAATATTAAATAATTAATATCAAATAATTTTAGATTACATAAATGCAGAAATAAGATTAAAGTATTTTCTCCTTCCTTCCAGTATGTCGTGGTGGTGTAACGGTAGCACAGTGCGTATTCCAGAGGTTCAGGTTCGAATCCCGGCGATGGCAATGAACATTTTTCACAGTTTCTGTTTCAAGAAAATCTAAAACTCTACAGTAGCGCCCGAACTAAAAGAAGGCGGGCAATAATTCGTCACCACCAGGATTCGGCGATTGGGTCTCCCAATTCCCACTCGTCCTTTAAAAGGGGGAGTATATAAGATATTTTCTCCCTCCTCCCAGCATGCCTTCGTAGTAGCAACGGTAGCAGATTCGGCGCTTATTCGACAGGTCCAGGTTCGAGTCCCGGCGAGTGCATTTCACATTTTTCACGTCTCCTGTTTCAAAGTAACCTAATGACTCTACAAGTATAATCTATGCCAAATACTTAAATTTCTATCTTAAAAATAAATGGCGATTTTTCCAACTTAAGGACCAAGTAAAATGTAGCAAACCCATTACTAATAAAAAAGAATTACTTTGTAACCGATTACATAATATATCAAATTAAAAACACATTTTATTAGTTACAATATTGACACAGAAGACTGTAAAATTAATGAAATGCTGGAGGTCGGCAAAAACGTCCTTTCTTAATTAATATAGAGCAGGCGCCGCTTAATGTGACCACGTTTGTCCCCGAAACTATAAAAATAAAACTAAACGATGAATGATAACATTAAACGAGAGAAAATAATGCATTTCAAAATGGGAATGGAATTTAAATAATGTATACATATAAAGAAAAAAGTCTGTCTGTGTATCTGTTCTCGATTAATTCAGACACTACTATAGCTATCGTCACCAAACTTTCTACCATTCTTTTCTGGGTCCTGCAAAAAATTGACGTCCACTTTAAAAAAAAAAAAAAAAAACTAAAATCAGCGATATTAATTAAAAACTCTGAAAACGTTAATTTTCGCTCTCATTTTTTAGAGTGGCAACAGTCTCGCACGCTGGAGACATAAATCTGCTTTATTTGGAAAACTGGTGCTTCTGCTCGCTTTCAAATCGTAGAGTTTCGTAATAAAAACATCTAATAAAAAAATAGCATTTCCAAAGATTAAATACATTATTTCAGATTCTAAAAATTTGTGGGAAGCCGTTTTGGCTGTTCCTATCTTCGTACGACTCCAATCAGTCGAGATATTAATAAAAACTCTGAAAACACTAATTTTCACACTCATTTTTCCAAATGGCAACAGTCTCGCGTGTTGGAGATAAAAATGCTTTATTTCGAAATGCGTTGCTACTGTTCGCTTCCAAATCTTAGTTTGTTAATCAAAAATTTACAAAATCTATATATAGTTTTACAAAATCTATATATATAAAGAAAAATGTCTGTTTTTGTGTTTGTTCGCGTTATTGGTTTCTGATCAATTATGATCAATTTTTTGCCACATTTAATAGACTAAAATTGAATATAGGTGAAATATTGGATGGAACTTGAGCTTTTACGACCATTTGATTAGAAAGACGAAAATCATTAAAAACTGCGTGCCATTGTTGCTGATATAATGAGAGAGAATTAATTTATTTTCCTGTCGAAAATTTTTTGTGGATTCCATATCGCATCAGATTGAAAAATGTATGACTATGAATTGTATTTGTTTCAGAGAATCATATTTGTTATTAGAGAAGGATTACAGCGGTATCGTTCTCTCTGTTGTTAGATACGTTACTCTCCATCTAACTTAACTGGCGTCGGATACTTCCGATAGTTTAATATAGATATAAACAAAAACATATAAACAAGCATGCTGACAGCATTTCAGTTAGGAAAGGGCAAAAATCTGTTTATGATCGCTTTATAATGCTTCTGGAAATTATTTGACCAAAGTTAAACCCCTAATCTTAATACCTGGAGGACACTCGTTACGGAGAGACGGGGACGCCCTAACTTTACCATTGTGGTTATACGGGCATGGTCCCACGCCCTCCTCCTGGTTTTTCATATCAGCTCCACCACAGCCAAGGGAGCGGACAAGCCAGTACCAGTACGGTCCCTGTCGAGCCTGATCCCATCCTAGGTACAATACCCGGGTTCTAGTCCTGTGAAGAATAAGGTACAATAGTACCTGATATTTTACCCCCGTGGTTGAGACTGTCTAAGTACAGATCCTAGCCAGTACTTCCCAGGAATTCTCCTGAGTCAACCCCCGGGGGGGAAATACCTGGAGGACATCCTTCATTGAGAGAATACATGCCACTATAAATATTAAAATTAGACGTAAAAGAAAAAGAAACTTTCATATATGTCAGGGACGGCCAAACTTTATGTCAGTAAGAGCGGTGTGTTGGAATCCATATAAATTCGACAGCCGCAATAAGATTCTCCAAAAGCCACAAATCCATAGTTACATCATTTTAAAAACAACGAAACAGGTTTCAAATGGAAAGAAATGTTTGATTCTAAACAAAATCATTCAATGACAGTTTTTCTTCATCTGGTGACTTTTTTATGGACATTAAGTAGTTTTAGTTTACCACATCTTGCACATATATTTTATTCGCATAAACGCCGCATGCAGCTCGCAAGCCGCTTTATGCCACCCTGGTATATATTTTCATAGGTTTTCTAACCTCCTTGTTTTTTCCCTCTCTTTCCGTGGCAGCAAGAAAAATGGGGGGGGGGGAATCTGTTTCTTAAGAAGAGGAACTTGTACCACCCTTGACCTTGATCGCACTACCATAAAGTTTGGTTACAGCCGAAACATCGCGGACGAAAACGTCGCGGAGAAAACAACGCAAGGCGAAAACGTCGTGGTACAAAGCATCGTGGGAGAAAATAAAGCAAAGAGAAAACATCGCAGTTCTAAAACATCGTGGTACAAAACATCGTCTTCGAAAATAAAGCGGTTCAAGAACTTCGCAGTTTAAAAACATCGTCGTCGAAAATATCGTGGTAAAAAACAAAGTACTTACAAATCATAGCATGACGATAACATCGCAGACGTGTGTTTTTGAGGCTTTAATAATTTTAAAATTTAAAGGTTGTTTAATAATAGTAAAAACTCGCATAATGATTTAATGTGAGCGCAAGATGGAAAGAAGGATAATTTTCACTTTCATATTTTTATTAACTAATAAATATTTGCTGAGAATGTAAAATGGAAACTTAAGCATAGAAAATTAACGCAACTTATAGCATTTAATTTTAAACTGACATAGTTAACTAACAAAGGTCATTAATAAATTATTTCTTTACAAAGTTTTACTGGTAATTTTTCATGAAAAGCATAATCTAAAAAAGAATAGAAAAAGAAAGATAAGTAACTGCATAAACTTATCTATAAAAAATTGCGAAGTTAATTATGATATTATTTTCTTCACTTTTGTTAATCTGATACTCTTATAGTGAAAATTATTTCTTGTTTTGTTTAAATTTCTTGTTTTTTAAAAATTTATTAGTTAATAAAAAATATGAAAGTAAAAATTATCCTTCTTTCTATCTTGTTCTCTTAAATCATTATGCGAATATCCATTAACAATTAGTAAAGCCTGAAAAACGCATGTCTGCGATGTTATCGTCATGCGATGTTTGTAGGTACTTTATTTTTTACAACGATATTTTCTACGACGATGTTTTTAAACTGCGATGGTTTTGAAGCGCTTTATTTTTGACGACGCTATTTTGTACCACTATGTTTTAGAACTGCGATGTTTTCTCTTTGCTTTATTTTCTCCCACGATGTTTTGTACCACGACGTTTTCGCCTTGCGTTGTTTTCTCCGCGACATTTTCGTCCGCAATGTTTTCGGCTATAACCGGTTCTTTGGTCTTGGTAAAGAGGCGGGAATGACTTATGTATGGAAATGGTTATGTCTATTTACTTGGTGGCTTTTTAAAGTCTTTCTTAAGACTTCAAGCATCTTAAGAATGATGGAATATTCCAGAACGAGGATATGCCATATTATTCGCCCGAGATTTTTCAAGAATGGTTTGAGGTGCTTTCCAAATAATTCCAATGAATGACTTATCACCATGTTCGTTAGCTGCAAACTTAAAAGAATACTATGGAAGATGATGGAAAGGTCGGACTGAGCAAAATCCAGCGTTTGCAACTGCAACAATGAAACAATTATGAACAGTTAAATTACCAGAACGCATGGCTGAACACCTTTTCCAGAAACTTCCATCAACCTGTATAATCCAACATCGGGCGAACTGTTATAATTCGCTGGATCAATACTAATTATCTATCCCACGATTTCTGCCATTTTAGTATATACTGTTTTTAACTTTTTGTTTACTATGCTAGTATATATAAATTACAGTTAAAACTTTGAAAGATGAATTGAGGAGTGTTAGCAACAGCTTCAATCCGTGTGGTTATTCATTTTATGTAAGCGAAAAATAGGAAAATAAATTATGCGCGTACTATCTATGAAATGAAATAAGCTATACTTTCAGCCTTCGAAAATTTCGGTCATATTACAACCAATTTTCTCCTTCCTCACAGCATGCCTTCATAGTATATTTGGAAGCCCGTCCGGCTATAGCAATAAGCCTACCAGCGGCCATGCAGTAACGTTGTTGAACACTGGTAGTTCGACCTGGGTTCGAATCCCTCCGAACGGGATGGTTGCATGAACATTTTCGTGGATTTTCCACAGTGTAACGTGGATACTAGGCAGTTTCCCTCAGAAAGTCCTCCAGAAAGACATCCCTTTAGATATATAGCCCTCGACTGCTTTGCTATAATCAAATAAACCAAGTCCGGCTAGCAATCGGAAGGTCCGGAGTTCGAGCTCTTTCGAGGGTCTCGGTGATTCTTCATGTTTCCAGGCTTCAAAAAATATTGCAAAACCTCTACGGTAGCGCCCGAATAACCGACTAAAATGTGATGGGCCTATTGCTAGTGTTACTTCTCAGTACCTGACTTTGGTGACTGATTTCTTTCCCCCATACCCAGTCGTCATTTCAGTGAGGGAGGAAGAAATTTTCGCTTCTCTCACTGTGTGCTTTAATAGTGCAGCTGGTAGCACATCTGGCTTGCAATCAGGTGTAGGAGTTCGATCAGATGTAGATGGTTCGCAGTAGAGTTGGACGATTTGTTCCGGAACTGGTTCAAAGAACGGATTTGCTTTAATAAGCGACTACTTTACCCCGATTCCTGAAAATGTAGTGGTAGCTCTTTTACAATTCACAGAGAGCTCTTGTTGGAAGCATGCCAGGAATGGAGATTTGCTATTCGTTCACGAACTGGTTCACTTTACTGAGCGAGTGAAAGCCTGATTCGCGAAGAAAGGCTCGAACCTCTTTTGGAGTTCATCGCTCTTGTTGAAAGAAAGCCGAGAAAATTTGATTTCCATTTTAGGGAAAAAAAGTATGTTTATTCTTCTATGTTAACAGTGAGTTTAATTTTTATCATTCCCAAGCTTTTAAAAACTGTTATTCTAGAATTTTATTGTTAGTTCTTTGTAGAAAGGAGATTTTAGGGAATCTCAAAACTACAGTTGAAAGAAATCAGTTCGGAGAGTTAACGTTTGACTGAATCAATTCTACCACTGCTCTTTCATTTTTTCCGTTCTTCGCTCTACCCTCCTAACCGTTCTTGATTCACCCATCGTCCCCTATCTTTATTCATCAAGATTATTGTTAATGAGAGGTGAGCCATAAAAAAGGAATCGATTCATTAGCAAGCGAACGATTCTGATCCGGTCCCATAAAAAAGCAGCTTTGCTCATCTTAACTAGAACGAAGCACTTGCGATAAATTTTTCGAAAGAAATCTGGCAATGCACTCAACACTCCATGGGACAGAAGATAAGAAGCAGTAAAGCTAACACAGGAAATTGCTAATTGTTTTCTGCAATGAAAATAAGCCTTGATAAACAATTTATAGATATAAAATTAAATCTACATTCTGGTTTGCCTGGAAATCCATAATGCTTTTAAGACGGCACTAGCTACAGTACAGGAATTGCTTAACAAGCTGAGCAGTTTATACGCAATGTATGCATTTCTTAATAATTGCTATTTCTATTTTATTTTTAATAAGATCTTTAATTGATATAATTTTAATTACATGGGATTTATAATACATCTCACTGATGATTATTATAAATATTTGTACTATTATTTTAAGTAATAAAAAATATTTATAATACCGGACCTTATGTTCCTCGGTAAAAAACAATTATTTCGCCCTGCCTAAGAAGTTTTTTTATTTATTTATCAATAAGTTAAAGTAGCTTTTGTTATAACAGCATAATTTTCCACTCATAACATACCTTAACACAGTTTGGCTAATTCATCGTTTTCTTTGACAGGTTGCTTTATCACTATTTTAATATGACTCCGAGCATTATATTGATGGTCTCTTTTGCAGATATGAACTCGTTTAACATTCTTACTACAATTTTTGTTGTACAGAGGCTGTTCGCACATTTTGTAGACGATGTATATTGTATTCACAAAACTAAATTACATAAAATTCTTGTGTTTTAAATGTTCTATTTGACATCCCTTATTCTGAACTATCTTTCGACTCCGCAATTTCCAGGATAATGCATTTTGAAGTGTCAGAAGAGGTATTCTATCCCATTCCCCCCGAAGAGCTTTCCAGAGCCCTGCTAGGGTTTTGGGACAACGTTTGGATAATGCAGTTTTGAAAAGTCCGAAAGCACGAAAATCCATAGGTGACACATCGGGAGATTTAGTAGGGATATCAGTGAAGGGTATGGCTTTGATACCAGTTTTTTGTTCTATTTCTTTTAGAAAATTTACAGTGGATTTTGATGTGTGACTGCTAGCTTTGTCCTGATGGAGTCTCACAGATTGATGGCACTGTGGGTAAAGCGATGGTATTTCATTCAGAAAAATTGGCGATAAAATATGTTCCTGATAGTATTTGGAGTTAATCTTGACATTTTTTTGCACTCTCTTTATTTTTAACTTGCCATTATAAGAAAAACCAGCAACAATCATGAATCCCTTAGAAAAACTTTCTTTCGATTCTTTGAACCATGTACTTAAATTTTTTCTCCCCTTTTATGATAATAAATGGCTCTTTTTTTGTTACAATCATTTAAATACACCCAAGCTTCATCTATTGTGACAATTGTTTTCCATTTTTCTTTGGATAAGTGTTTCTCATATAGAATTCTGCAGCGTGTCCTGCGTTGAGCGATATGCTTTGGAAGAAGACGATGCACATTGCGTTTTTTCGCTTTCTTAAGATTTAAATCAACGTTTATCATTTTGTTTACAGTGGACACCGAGCATTTTAATGATTTTGAAACTGTCCTTTGACTAGGGGGATTTTCTTTTAACATTAAACAACGTACCTTTGCAATAGTCGAAGATGTCCGTTTTTTCCTTGGATACATGTTTGGAATTTTTGTCCCACTTGAGGCTCCAATTTGACGTTTTTTTCCTTTCTTGTTGATGATATTTATTACCTATCGACACTTTAGATATCACAAAACCATGACTCTCACATCGATTTTGGATAACGGAGTATGCATATTTCTCTTCGGAAAGAGCGTAAATGTAGCCTTCGAACCACTGCTTTGTTAAATTCGCCATTTTGAATAAAAACAAAACTTTCAAGCCACAGATGATAATTTCGACTTTTAAAAACATAGTACAATTGCAATTACTTCTTTTACAGCAAACGATTTTTTATTAACGCTTACAAAAATCGTCTAAAAAATGTGCTAACAGCCTCTGTATTTCTAAGCTTCAATACTAAAATATTCACAACTTTGTTTCTTACGTTTTACTTAACAGAAAATAATTTATTTCTACCGATTTCGGTCTCCCATGTTAATCCTACGAGAAAAATTTTCGAGAATGGTTTTAAACCTCATATCACAAGACCGAACAGACTGCTTGAGTCAAAGCTTCCCAGATACTTTTCAAGGTTACTTTTCAAGGTTATATATATATATATATATATATAAATAAGTTTTGGAAATTCGTGCTTCGATTGCTGAGATACTGCTTAATAATCTAGTCAACGATTAATAAGTTTGACAATCTTGTTTCGATAAGTAGCAGTGAATTTTCAGAACTGGAGAGAATTTCTATTAAATCTGCCGTATTACTCTTAAAACAAACTCCAGAATTATTTCTGTACTCTATTTTGCTTCAGTATCGGAACGAGAAAATTGTAAATCCTTATTCGAAAAAATATTCAATAGAGTATTTTAAACGAAGAAAGACCAGAGCTAAGAATCTGCGAAATGCATAAAACTTTTTTTTAAAACAAAAATCAGAGTAGGGTTGAATTTTTCTTTGTTATACAATTCAAACTAGCATGCTAGATTCCATCTAATGACTTCTTGAAAGATCATGACGGTTTATATTTTAGCAAAGTTTCATTAGCAAAATGCAGAATCTATGCAGTTCTTATTCAGTTAGTGTGTCATGCATATGTATTTTATTTCATTCATTGCTAATTAATTTAGGCATTACAGTGTTTATCATGAGTTTTGATTAATTAAGCATAAATAGTAATCCTGTTTAAATTCAGATGCCTGTTTTGTATTCATTTGCACATGCGTTTTGTAAGTTGGGTGTTATATGTAATAATTGTTAATCAACTTAAGTACCAATAGACCCATAATGTGTTTAATTTTAACATTGGATAACATATGTGTTAACATTAGTACTGTTTAATTTAATGTTCAATAAAAGCATTGTTTTTATTGTTTAATATGCCACTTTTATCTGTTTTAAATGCAAGTCATTTTAATGCTTGAGATTTTCTTGAACCCTAACTTTTAGTTGAAGGGGAACACCCATTACACTAGTTCTATCTGCACAAAACGTCCTGTTGAGCATATACTCTAGGACTCCATGAATTAATAGCAGTTCTGACAATACAGTCTTTTAATTGATTAGCTAGCCTTCCCAGAGGGCCATTTGCTCTGGGGGTGGGGGGATAAAGTTTGGCTATTTTTTTAATACACTTGCACATTTCACATTGAAAGGTTATCTTTTTGGGACACCTTTCAGATGAAATGTGAATACAGAGAGATTGCAAGTTTTTTATATATTTATTTCAGCTTATCTAATACAATGTTTCCATTAAACTAACTGAAGGAAATTAACATTAAAATATCCAGCGAAAATCCTCAAACTCTTTTAAATTAACAGAATGTTTAAAATGAAAAACACGATTTTAATGTGGATTAAAAAAGTATTCTATTTCATATTAAACCAATAAACATCTTTTCTATATGTACATTCACACTTCCCGTATTCTTTTCTTCTGCCCTACCTACTTCCGTCACTCCAGCACCGCGGCCAGCCAAAGGCATCCTTGAGAAGTTCGGTGTGCCTTATTACCCTTTCTCTTGAGGATGTCGCACACTGACCCACCTTTTGTTGCGGCCTTCATGCGCAACAAGAGGTTTACAAACACCGCTATTGTTTAACTCTGGCCTTAATCGCCCCATTCTTTTGCAGTCTTAGAACACGCATTGAACAAAATTTCTCTGCCAGTAAACTCAAGGACCTCTTCCATTGTTAGCGAAAAATGATGCTTCAGTTGTAGAATGCTCATTGTGGAATGCCAATCATTTAACGACATAAGCAAACGTCTGCAAGCTCACTTTACGAAAGAAAGGTTAAATAAATGGAAGATTTTATAACGATGGTCGTCGATACCCAATACCTCAAAGGGAGGCTATATGAGCTACCGCCTAGGGCACTAAATGCGTAAATGTGTCAAAAAACAATTTAAATAAGCTGTTTGCCTTTCCAAAAATTACATTAAAAACACCAGAAATGCTTTCTACTTCGGAAGTGAAAATATCTTCGTCTCGTACATCCCTACTTAATTATCATGAGAAAGTACCACATTTATTCGATTCTAAGGCACATCTTTTCCTATCTAACCATCTTTAAGACGAAAAATTTCCGTTTAAAAATATTTAACGACCACTTGATAAAAAAATACAGATCCTGGCTATTAACTAAAAAACTTCTGCAGACATTTTCTCGTAAAATTAAAAAAAAAAAAAGTGTCGGCATGAACAGACACGAAGATGAACAAACGGATAAGAAAGAATGAATAGATAACAAGCTAATCCTCGAAAGAATAATACGGCAGTCATATACATTACCAACGCTATCGAAAGCTCAGAAGATTTTATAAACCATGTCCACAAAAGTTCCTACCCGGACTTTATTTTCGCAACCATTAGTCATAGACATATACTTCTAATCACAAGAGCGTTTTAAAAGCCGCAAATATTCATTCATAGTATTTTAATTATTTAAAAAAAATCGCTCTTTAATTTGCGTACGTGTCTGAATATGGCCTCCAACTTCAACATGAAACATCTTCGTCACTTTTTTTCTTTCGTTTTTTATATTTTATTTCGTTTCTTATATTTGATTTTATATTATGAATACAAATTTTCTTAAATGTAAGTATGGGGTACGCTAGTAATGAATAAAATCGTAGACTTCATAATTTTCACCAAATACATTTTTTTAATTAAAACTTCCAAAACATGAATATTTGGGTCATTTAAAGCATTTTTGAAATGTAAAATATATATTACCAACGGTTGCGAAGACAAAGTCCGGGTAAGGACGTTTGAAAACATAGTGTATATGTTTCAGTTGGCAGCTGAAAACTTAACTAACGCATCCTTGAAATGGTCTAGGTCAGAAGGTGGCAACCCGCGAGCCACATGTTCCCCAAAGCAAGTATCATTGCGGCCCAAAAAACGAGTGCGAAAACGCAAAAGATATGCCAAGAGCCACTCCAATGATACAATTTACTATTGCGAACGAGGTTCGGCGTGGATGGAAAAGTTATCTGACGCTCCTCATTGGAGAGAAATAAAATGTGTTTGGAATGAATTGGCAATCTCAAATCTTCTTTTGACTTGTGCACGAAGTGACTATCTACATTTGACTCAGAGACAAATTTGCCTCGCTGCATAATCATGGGTTATGCATGTTATCATTTTTTGGCAACATGTGAATCACAATAATTTTTTTTCTATGTACACACTTAGCAAATTTGATATAACGCACTCAAATCCGCTCATTTCTTTTTTAGAAGTGAAATTCAAAAATTCTTTCAGCGGTCAAACCTGGCCAAACCCGAAAATTTTCAATGAAACCTATGCAACTGTGTACTGCCACTGGGTGTTAGAAATAATTTGTGTGGCCTAAAATATCAGTTTTTCTTCCATTATGGCCTAGGTAATCTAAACGTTTGTACACCTCTGCTCTAGGTGGTTCAGAACCGAAAGTAAAACTATTACATAAAATGAAACTGAAATTCACTTTGGCAGTAGAATTTTATTTATTCTTTACATAAAACTTATTTCTTTTCCTATCTATTTATGCTTTTCTTGATACATATAAACTATAAAACGAGATCTACTGAGTTAAAATTAGTAACACAGCAAAAGCAAAAAATCAATTTTTATCAGTACCGTTACCTTTCAAATGATATAACAGCTAACACATGCTATAAATGGTATCATATCCTTCCAGGTGAAAACGCACTACGCAAAATATTTGTCGACGAATAAGATGAATAAAACATGTTAAGACAAAAATATTCTGTAGTCAAAAGACACAGAAAGATAGCCCTTGACAGTCATTGAAGCAGATATCCCCAGCCTGCTTTGCTATAATCAAAAAAATAAAAAAAAAAAAAAAAAAAAAATCAAAACTTGACAGTTACAACAACTACATTAAAACTACAACTTTACGTCGATGCTTATGTACTATGATGTGTAGAAATATACGTAATTATGCTGTAGTTGTATAAGAGTTGAAAGTTATTTCAAGAGTTTTGTTTAAAAAATGCAGAATGCTTGAAACCGGATTGGAGTGGATTATTTAATTTAAGAAGCGCGTTCCCTTTGAAATCTGATATCCGAAATTTTGCGCGATTACAGTACTTTCTTTACAGGGAAGTAAAAATATTTAAGCTGACATATTTCGGGTTTCAGCTCAATAGTGTTTTAATCTGGTACCTACGGAATAAAATCATGAATACCTATCAAAAAGTCCAAACAGAATGTTTTTACATACATGTAATAATTTAGGGGGGGGAGAGAAGACACAAAAATTTTTAATCGTGGCCGACAGTTGCAGATGGTGTTGGCATACGCATATGCCAGCAACATCTACAACCATCGGCATAGTAGAAGGATGGAACTAGGAGACGAACGTAACTATAGATTCAACACATTTTATTTATGGATAAAATAATTCTTGACACGCATCTTCTGATTCACATATCATTATGGGCGCAATCTGCGTATTCCGACTGATATATCATTATAGGTGCAATCTGCGTATTCCACTGGCATATCATTATGGGAGCAGTCAATATCTCACAGTTCTGGAAATTTAATACATTTAAGACAATGGCTAATATCGAAAAGTGAGCTGCTACGTGTGAGTTGGAAACAAACAAACTGGCATTCAGAAGAAATCTTGGAAGAGTGTTAAAAGGTTTTGATTCTTAAAAAGTTTTCATTTCAACTGAAATCTTATTCGCTAAAACGTGTCTGCACTTCAGCGTTATGCAAGATCGTAAAATACGGATTAATTTGAAATGACACAGTTTAGGTTAATGTATCATTAATCGTTATTATTTTTAGGGCAGAAAGGGGAAACACCTAAATTAAAATGAAAAGTTACGGACTACTGAAAATTTAAGTTAGATTATATATATAGTATATGAAAAAATGGAATTCTAGCTTTCTTGTAATAAAAAAATATATACTTACATGTCTGGTAAAATACAATTTTTATGACATATATTGTTCATGCAAATATTTTGCTTTTCTATTAAATAATGAAGAATCCGCACGTTCTTCGCATTCTGGCAGTGGCACTTAAAACCCCGAAACTTTGAACACGCATAGAACATATTGCACCTCGGCTTCCAAATTTCGATTTTTTTAAAATTTATTTTATATGAGGACTTAATGAAAATTTAATTAACGAAGGCAGCATTTAAAAAAAAATGTGCTGCGATTCGGCAAATGTAATACATTTAATTTTACTTTCAAATTTAATCTGTCTGTTACTGGTTAACAAAGCAGGAGATTTAAAAGCAATAAACTCAGTTTTTACCTCTATTATTGTTATTTATTAGATGAGCTCATTAAAACCCCTTATATATGTTTTCTTTTTTATAATAGCTATTTCAGGCGGCCGAAAACGCAAGTGGCTAGTTCATCAAATGTAATAATTTAGGATTAGGAAACTGAAGACAATAGTATACAAGTAGAAAATTCAATAATGAACTGATTAAAGCACAGCACAATGACTATCTGCCATCGGAGGGATGCCTTCCTAGAAGACTTTCTCAGTCAATCTATTTTCCAGGAATCTGAATCCTGAAATATATATTTTAAAAAACACTTATTCATATATAATTCCCTCCCTTCTTTCCCAACCATTTGCTTAGAAGCAATTCGTTGGGAATGGCCGAACCTATTGTCACCGAGAACATTATCCGCGGCGCATCACTTCTGTTAAACAGATATTACACTTCCAAAAAAGAAGAAAAATGACTCACACAATCAGCAAAATCTCAGGCGAATGTAGAACTGGCACATATGCTTTCCGTCTTCACTAACAGCTATATCGTTTAGAGCGGCATATTGATGTTATAAAACTTGTTGCCACTGAAAAATATAACTAACAGTACGTCTTGTTTATAAATGGCTGTTGAATTGTTAAATAATATACAATTTTAAAAATAAGCGTAAAATCTTATGCCTCGTGAGCCGAGAGCATCAACTTTTTATATCGATTAGAACATGATTTCCTCTGAGAAATGAAACAATGCCTTTTCTTGTGCTAATCGAAATTTGCAATAAAATAGAATAAAAATTTTCCGAAAATAAAGCATCTGCAAACAACGAAAGAAAGCAGCGCAAGCTTTAAAGCAAAGGTAAGGCGAAGAGCTAAACAAAAAGACAAAACAACAAACAAACAAAAAAACTAGTTCTAATTCACGCACTTCTTAAATATAGCGGGGTATTCCAAAACAAAGTACAGTGGGGGACGCCAAGCGTGGGCGTTAAGCCATTCTCGGACACAATATAGGTCACTTCCTTAATGTTTGCCCAACAAATAAAGTAAGCAACGGGTGTTTCAGAAATTTCCTGGACTTGTTTTTAGCATGGGAACAATGACTTCCACAGGAGAGGGTGAAACCCGAATTTACTACAGCGGATAACGTTTTATATTCGGATACGTCAACAGAACTCTCTTAAGAATTTCTCAACGGCCAGATTGAGAACTTAAATTAGAAGTCTTATCAACAGAGAATGTTTGTTAAAAATAACGGGAACCTAACGAACAACTTGAAAATTTTCAAGAGAATTCAAAGTAACAACAAATTTTTAAAATAACTTGTCACAAATTTATTTATGAAGTCTTACGCTTTGCTTTTGCTACAATTAATTCATTGCAAAAAAAGTCTCTTTCCAGCAAGTGCAATAGTCTCTTTAAAGCAACTTTCAATTGTCTTGAGCAACTCAACAGCTGTGTTAACGTATTTTTCTTTAAGTTATTTTCCATGCTTTGGCCACTGTATTTTTATTTTAAATTTGAACAATGTAAAAACAAATGCGAGTTGTTTTTGTATTTTGATTACTTATTCCTTTTCACGTTTTTCTTACTGGAGAACCAACTGAATGAATGAAATTCAGATAGAGTTTTGTAACAGCAATAGTCTCTTTAACGCACTGCAATTCTAACTTTCAGCAGTTCTAGCAAGTTGTATATTTATCGGTGCAGTATTTAGGAAATGTATGCAGACTCTAGTACACGCTATCCACTTGAGAGGCCATTCGCTTAAAATAATTATTATAGAAAAGAATATATATATATATTATGACTTCAAAGAATATAACCAGTATAATTTTATGAGTATAGTTAATAATTAATAGTAATAGAAATGAAGGACTGTATTTAATGCTTTAGTTTCTTAATCAATTAAAGTTCGCACAAACCACAAAATAAATAAATAAATAAATAAAATTCTTAATTCGGTCTTAGAGATGCACCTGCTCGGGTGAAGGATAAGTGCATTCAAACCTTCGTGGCTGTAGACACCGCAGTCTTTTTACAATGCGAGGAACAAAAAATATATACATTCATACACACATACATACATACACATTCCTCATTATTTAGTAACAGAGATTAATTTCCGAAACGCACGTGTTGACGGATTTTCATCGGATGATTAACTGATGAAACCAGAGTATCAAAACCAAGACTATAATATACAGTGAGTCAAAAAGAAATACTGCAGCACAGCAAAATTTTAAACACTTTTTGGAAGCACCATTAAATATTTAAATTAAACTAGATACGTTCTCATAAACTTCTCTTCGAGCTAAATAAAACCGAAAAATCTTTAAATTAATAAAATTTGTGAGATTTCCCCCCTCTTCTACATTCATTTTTGCTACAAATTTTTAATTTATTAATTCTGTTTTGTACATGATCTCAAATATGTTAAAATCTGGATTCGGCGCAAGGGTTTTGATAACACATGGACAATTGTATATTGTATATAGTTTGCAGATAAGATCATTACCCTTGGGATCATTCTCCTGATGAAGCCAATAACAAATGCGACAATAGTTCTATTTTTTTAGAGCTCTGTTTCAGGTTTTCTTTTAAAATACTTAAATGCATAAATTCATTTATTTTGCCATCAATAAAACTCCACAAGCACTCATACATCTCCATTATATTTTACTGTAGCAATAAGATTCTCCATTTGAAATTCAGTATAAGGTTGTCTCCGTACCATTAGCTTCCCATCATTCACAAAAACATTAAATTTAATTTCATCTACGATTATAACCGAATTCTAAACATATTGAGACATTTTAGTATGAAACAAATCTTAATGAATTGTAGTACATCCCTTCGATTCCCTTTACTGAGATTTTCTGCTAGCTATTTGGCCATGAAATTATATTTGCTTTAAACAATTCCAACAATTTCAGCATTAGTAAACTTGTTAAAATATTCGTTGGGCTCCTGAGTCAATTTGAATCCCTGATTTTAGGATTATAAATAATATTTCTAATACTCCATTTTTTTTCATTCTCAGCAAAACTTTCTGAACGCACGCTGTTCGTGATTTGTTTTCAATGAAATTATTTTCCAGGTATTTTCGAAACTTGTAAAAGATTTGCTTACATTCAGTAATTCACAGCAACAGATTTGCTTGCATTCATTAGTACGTCTGTTTTTTTTTTCAGGGATTTTTTACAACTTCAATAAAAAAATTAAATTTCCTCACGTTAAAAAAAATCGCGGAACTTTTTCAACGTTACAACATTGCAGGCTCGAAAGACTTGCAATCTTAAATACCGTTTGCTAAAGAATTAAACACTGATACCGATTTCAAATAGCTAAATATTTGTACGAAAATAAGTGCGGCATATCAATAGTCAAAAGTTACGCTAAGAGCTGAAGGCAGTTGAACTGAGTCAGGGTATTATGAATATTAGTTGTTAAACTGTCTGTGAATGTAGATTTTAATGTAGGAATCTTCTTATTCGATACGGTTGTTTTTATTTTAGATACTCTACAAGAACTAAGTACTGATTCAGTTGAAGAAAAGAAGATTTTGAATTTTAAAACTTTATCGAAAAGTCTTGCATGATTACAGAAGACTAGATTTTACCATTCCCTGTCATGGCTGAAGGTAATTCGCGACTAAAATAATATCAAAAGTATCGTCACCTCAAAATTGATTGAAATGTTCTCGCTCAGTCTCATTTCTGTTGCACAGTAATGTGAGTTCAATATACTTCTCATACAGATATTGGGAATTTGGGTTTTTCCTGGCCATAAAAAGTGTTAACAGGGGGAAATACGTACATGTCTCAGAATACAGTTGACGTTTACATCTTTTGACTTCAAAATATTCGTTGCCAATTTAAAAAAGGTATTTTTCAAAAATAATATATATTGTCATTTATTGGCAGACGATTTGTTGTAAATTTTATAATTGCCCCATTAATTATCACTTTTGTGTTTACATTTCACAACTATTTACAGAAAATATGAGTCGGAGGTCTTTGGGAAAAAAGTGGTGTAATGCTATTTTTTCCTCCAAAAAGTAATGGATAAAGTGATTAATCCTCCTTGAGTTAATAATTTGCACCATTTAGAAGACAAAACATTTTATTCTTTATCTAGTATAATCGAAATCTTGATATCATGTGAAGCAGATCAAAAAAATCAATCAGACAGAAATCAAATATTCTTTCTTACACCTGAGCAATGAAGTGCAGAATTCTCGGATCTTATCAAAAGGACATCTTTTCCTATGAGGAAACTATCTGTTTTAGATATAGCAAAGCAAATGCTGCTTTATTGGAGAGGACAACGAGCACTGTTATACGTTTCCATGAAGCATGAAAATCCTTGAGAATATACATAAACCGACGAAGAATAACTGTTTCGGTTTTAGTAAGCTTAAATTTTCTCTACTGTTTCGTCAGAAAAAATACATTTCAATTGAACTTTATTTGTGATAATAGTAAGGTTCTAACTTAATGATGCGGTTTAACATTTTACATATTTTACAGTATCATCAGACTGCGTACTATTGCTACATTAGATTATAATGTAATACTATGTAGTACTCATTAAGCGTTCACTAAGCGTATTCATTGCTTTTGTAATCTTTTAATGCATTACTTGTAAAACTTTTCCATGCACTTTTAAGATTAACATTTGGTTGCATAAAATTATAATTAATTTAGGGAAAAGATCTTGAACCGCCTTGTTGCCTTATTTCGGAGAGTTTCACCGCAGCTCTCAGAACCTAATCTCGATATTTATAGCACAGCTTTCCTCGGCAAGTTCAAAAATTGACTGCTTTTCTGAAACAAAAAATTTAGCGCTTAAACGATGACATTTTAAACGCAGATTTCTTTTTCATTGCATTGAAATTAATTCTTTTCTTTTTATCTTTTTAATAAAATAATTACATCACTCAAAATGATAAAAACTTTTATTTCAATCTAGTTTTCTACTATAATTCTCATATGCAGTTGCATTTTTTAAATTATTTTTTATGGAATTTTTGCATTTAGTGTACAGAAATTAAAAAAGACTCGAGTTATCCTTTATTAACAAAAATGATGTCCATTTCTATTTAAGGAAATGTAACTACGAAAATGCGTATAAACTACTCGTAAAAGCAAACCATGTACTGCAATGTACCCTGAAATCAAATTTTTCAGTCCTTTCCTTAAAATGTATACGGCATTTATTAAAAACAAATTCAAAACAAAAACGGAAATTTATTAAATTTTGTGTGCTTCTTTCACAATTGTTATGATGAAACGTTTACTCTTATGTGGGGCTTAATTTAAGCAAGGTCAGACTGGGCACTTGCACCAGTCCTCTATTTTTATGAAAGTAAACAGCCTTTGTAAGGGACGTCAGGATCCTCTGATAGTAATATTTTACATATGTGAACTTCTAATATATTTGTTATTTGTAAACTATTGTTCAGTATATGAATTTTAAGGTACTGGTTTAGAAATCTAATGCTTTAGAAAGAGTGAAAACAATCAATCACTACAGAAAAATTTTTAATGAATTTATTTTAAATCTATTAAAAGAATAGGTGTATTATATAGCAGTTCATACATATCCATTGATAAAGAATATCTCATGAATATTGAAAGCCAGTTATTTAAATGAACTCCAGGAAACTGGAGAATATTTTTATGTATCTTTTATAAAACTAGATGCAGCAGAAAAATTTTAAAAACCTTTAATTTTTTCCAATTCTCCTCTTCCCCCTCCCCCCAAATAGAAAAAGGTAAACAGCCTATAAGGACTTTGTCCTTAATCAATTAATATAACTTAACTTTAAAGGGAAAAAAAAGACCTTGGTAATATTATCTTTTATGCAAAACAACTAACAGAAACCGTTTAAATAAAACATTAGAAAACGGGATTTTTTTGTTATTTTTGTCTTCTAAATTAAAAAAAATATTGAATTGCTAGGTACCCTGTAGTGTACTTACGTATTAACGTAATCACCTTAGTAGAAGTCTCCGAATTTTCAGAATGTGCCAAACTCTGGCAACCTTGCAGATAGCCATTCTTCCGGCAAGCATGCTCATAACAGTCCTTCAGTCAAGCAATGCCGCCGTATCCGTATCCGTATTTTTTTTTTTTTTTGATGAGGAGGGGTTGTATTCTAAATTCCAACGGTTTTTTTAAACAAGTCATGATATTTATTGTCTGAAACTTACTTTTAAAATAATAAGCTTGTGAAATTTCTCAGCAACGGAAGAAACTGCTGTAAAATTTCTAAATTCAG
>KK119959.1:7003-36601 GCA_000611955.2 Stegodyphus mimosarum | reverse complement strand
GAATACTGAATTGCTGAAAAATTTTTAAAGGGAACAACGAGGAGTGCGTTTTCTAGAGAGCTGCTGTCGCCAAGGTTTGCGTGAAGTTGAGTCCCCGCAATTCTCTGATCTTTTTTTTAAACGAAACCAGATAGCTATGTACTTCGGGAAAAGAAAAGCCCAAAAAGATTACAGAAAGATTTGAATAAGAATGTAAGTGTTTTATTTGTTAATGTATCACCTTATTTAATAATTAAAATTTGCATTTTAAATTGCTAAAATATGTTTTCTTATAACATGTTGATAATGTTTGCCGATTTACTATAAATATCGACACTTTCGGAATCTTTCTTAAGAAAAGGCACGAAAAACCACCAGCTTGCACCCGATAAGTAACTTCTACCTTTTCATCTTCAAAAAATCGCCCAACTGCGCCAAGGTGGTTACGTAAATATATAAGTACCCACTTTACTTGTAATTCCTGTGATATCAAGGTACGTGAAAAAAAAATTAGCGACTGGGCCTGTTTGCTTAGAGCGACTAACATTAAAAACTGGACCCTGCTCATATCAGTATATACTGCACTAATTCTGTTGAAATTTACTAAACATTTGCTGCTTTCTAAAATTTCAGTTTAAACTTAACACTGGAATTATTTAGCAGCGATTTTTAGCCATTAACTGGAAAATCAAAGGTAAAAGAAACTCAGATTTTATGTAACTTTATTTTTTTATTCAATTTATTTATTTGTTTTTGTCAAATCTTTTAATACTCTAGTAAAATTAAATAAACTTTAAGCACATCTCCGGATATTTCTGAAAAAATTCTTTGAACCCGTAAAATCTCATTACTGAAAAGTGTGACCAAATTTTAAAGCGAACATTTAGTTTCAAATTCTTTTATCAAGATTAGAGCTAAGGTTCAGGAAACTTCAAGCTAATTGTACAATCTTCGTCGCGCTTTCGTATCTATTCACGCAATTGAAAATGAAGGGTCAACGCTAAAAATGTGTATTACGCGCACTGGATGGTTAACGGTGCATCACTAGATTACGCACACAACAGACAATCCACAGTGTTTCACCTAAAAATGCATTCCACGAAACCAACAACATTCTTTTGTCATTTTTCAGCTATTCATAAACAGAAGTTTTTTTAAAATTTATAGCTGTGACGGATATCACGCAACCAAATAAATGCTTAAAAAAAAACGTATAACTGATAATGTCTGCAATCAAATAATAAAGAATGTGTATATACATATGTATGTATGTATGTATGTTTCTTTGAAAAAACCGTTGTAACCGTATAAATCTGTGTACTTGTGAAGCACCAGTGATTCACAGGGTATCAAACAATAGAAAACATGTGAATCACATTCCATGCACAAGCTTCAAAAATGCAGCTGTCAGTCATCGGTGATGCACATGGCAGTCAAGATGTTAAAACCAATGTGTTTCCACTGCCTGAAATAAAATAGTTTTATATTCCACGCGAGAACCTGTTGTCATTCAGTAAAGCATAAGATGATATTTAACTTCCAGATGTAATCTGTGTGTTACAGAGTAACAAACCAAGCGACTGAAAAGCAAAAAGCGCACTTCTTAGCAATATTTTTTCTACTTTTTAATTGGACTGATTTAAATAAAAATCCATTTAAATCATGAGTATCTAATTAGGAATATTGTTATGAATTTTGCATACTGTATACTGTAATATGAAAAGTCTGAAGAGTGCGTGAGACTCTGCCGAAAAATAACTTAAAGGAGTAATTCTATTCAACACTAAGGTAAATGGCTATCTCCTTAAATTGGCGAGATATCGCCAAGCTGATAATGACGAATTCGAGAAGAAATTGCCAAAAGTCGCCAAGCCTAGCGACATTTGGCGCATTTTCCTCAGGTCTATGTACACTCATTGCCATAAAAATTTGCGCACCAAGAAATAATCGTGGGATCGTAATGAAACTTGGCATGTCGGGTAGATATGCAAATGATTAGAAATGCAGCGTGATTGCACATTGCGTAATGCCACTAGAGGGCGTTGAACTTCGTTCTTCTTGTCGTATAAAACAGGTAAGCACTTAATCTTTTGCTAAGGAAACGCTGAGGTAGACATGTAGTTATGCCGCCATCGAAGTCAATATCAGCAGCTGTCAGAGTTCGAGAGGGGAAGAATCATCGCGATGATGGAAGCTGCGTGGTCAGCTAGGCGAGTAGCTCGTCAAGTAGGCCGTTCTGATTTTACTGTAAGGAGGTACTGGAACCAGTGGCCGGAAGAGACGTCATTTACTAGGCGACCAGGCTCAGGACGCCCTCGACAGACCAGTCGTCGAGGAGACAGTCACATCATATGACACGCACGCGTAGAGCCAACTGCCTCATTCGCCGCTATCCAGACACAGGCAGCAGCTTCATTACGGGTCCCTGTGTCTTCCCGAACCATCGCAAGGCGCTTGGTTGAAGAACATCTGGTATCGCGGCGCCCATTACATGTGCTGCCAATGACACCCACCAACCGACGCCTCCGTTTGGAGTGGTGTTGCGCACGATAGGATTGAACTTTAACGGAATGGAACCAGGTCATCTTCAGCGACGAACCTAGATTCAGTTTGACAAGTGACAATAGTGTTCGTGTGTGGAGGCCCCGTGGTGAACGCCTTAGTCCTGCCTTCGCTTTACAGCGACACACCGCTCGCACAGTTGGTGTGATGGTATGGGGTGCCATTGCTTACGATACACGGTCACCCCTAATATTGATCCATGACATAATGACAGGCTAACGGTATGTTAATGACATCATTCAGCCATATGTGTTGCCACTCATGGCAGGGCTTCCAGGATCCTGTTTCCTACAAGACAATGCTCGGCCACACACAGCACGGATCTCAGAAGATTGCCTCCGCTACATTAGCACCCTTACCTGGCCAGCTCGATATCCAGATTTTTCACCAATCGAGCATATCTGGGATGATTTGGGAAGGCAAGTTGGACAGCCTATGAGATTGGCCGAACTAGAGGCGCGTTTACAGCAACTGTGGAACGAGATGCCTTAGGACACTATGCGGGACTTGTATACCTCAATGCCCGCTTGTATCTCATTGTGCATTCGCGCTAGAAGTCGTCCAACAGACTACTAAAACTTTCGTTTATGTGTACTTTTTTCTGCAATAAATGATCCTTTTTTTTCTTTGATTTTCTAATCACTTACTTATATCAAAGTAGTACTTACATATGTAAAATTTCAACTCTTTCTTTGACAACTCTTTCTTGGTGCTCAAATTTTATGGCATTGAGTGTATACCTGTAATTGATACAGTAACTGAATAGCTGTAGTTGATCCCTATATGTAACTGTAACCGTATCCAGCCCTTATAAATAGCTGTAGCCTTATATGCCATCCAATAATTTCGGGAAATGGAAGATATTAGAGATTTCACGTCAGCCGGGGGAAAACTGTATAAGCCCGGAGAGAGCATCAGTTCTCAGTTTTTCAATTCAGACTTGACTTACGGCACTGAGATCTCCGTGTAAGCTTCGCTCTTCAGATGCGCTTTACATTGCGTTGTGTTTAAGGTTCTTAGCAGTTTGAAGTGTTAACTACTGATTGTGCTTCGTCATAATAAAAACAGCTTTAGAGATTGAAACGGGAACTTACTGCAGTAATAGAACACAAACTCGAGGCTATAAAAAGCAGAACAGACACGGTTGAAAATAAAGTTGTGAGAAATTCAAGAAAACATTTCTGCAGTCCAACAACAAATTGAAGAAAGAGACTTTACTGTCGAACAACAAATTGATGACAGAGGTTCAGCTTATGTCGCCAAGGAAGTCGACAGTTTAAAGAAATCTACTGCAACAGCTGCAAACAATTCTGACGCCTTTAGATTCCTAAGCATGTATCCTCGTCCCTCTCTAAAGCTATCTACATATGATGGAAAGACCTCCTAGCACTTGTACAAGACTCAGTTTTCTACAATGAGACAAATGCTTTTAAATTTCAAGAATGCCGAAGGCCAAATAGCTAGATGGATACAGAAACTCGAATGAGGAATATGACATTAATAACCGGAAAGGATCGTCGCACGAAAATGCTGACGCGCTGTTTGCCCAGAAAGCTTTCGATATTGTTCACTGAGCTCTCTAAGACTCATTCCAAATTCGAAATGGCGTCTTGTACCGGCAGTTGAAATTGGATGATGGAAAGGATTCCGGTGGCAATTGATATTTCCAAATTCCTGAAACCCGGATAACCTTAAAGAACAACACAGCAGTCCGACTGCAGGCCACTTGGGTATAATAAAAACTTTGCATAGAGTTCGAGAGCGTTTGTATTGTAGGAGTGCAAGGCCTAACGTGCAAAAGTGGTGCCGATCTTGCGATACATGTGCGGTGCAGAAAAGACATAAGAAACACAAACGAGAAAGCTGCAACGTTACAATGTAGGAGCTCCTTTTGAACACATCGCCTTTGCTATCCTGTGAGCTCTGCCATGAACTGCTGATAGCCACTAATACGTCGTTGTTGTCATTGATTACTTCATAAATCGGCCTGAAGCTATTGCATTCCTGATCAAGAAGTTGTCATAGTTTATGTGTACTTTTTTACATAATGATATTTATGATACAGCGTTGGACTTCTAGGTTTGGAATCCATCTTCGGTTACATTCCATTCAAGGAAAGAGTTTTATTTCGGTTGTAATCAAAGAACCGTGCAAGCTACTCGATATTGACAAAACCCAAATGGCATCTTTACATCCATAGTCAGATGATATGGTAGGTTTAATAGAACCATTCTTAGTAACCTCTCGCTGATGGTTTCCAGAATCTAACAGGACTCTGGACCAGAAATTATCTCTGTTCTTATTGGCTTATCGCAGTGCTGTCCATGAGACTACCCGCTATTCCCCTTATTAGATGCTCTTAGGTCGTGACATATGACCGAAATGTGACTGTCATGTGATTTATTGTTTGGTCGCTGTTCGGATGCGCCACCAAATCCTCAGGAGTACGCTCAAGATCTCCAGGCCCGGTTTGGTGTGATGCACAATTCTGCACGACATTGATTCAACTTGGTTACGGAGAAGATGAAGATCCGATACGACATGGAATTAGTTATAAGTACGGCTTTCTGTCGTACTTATAACTAATTCCATGTGATGAGAACAGATGTCCATTGTTGACTGGTCCAGGAGACGTGTTCTCTTGCCCAACATAAACGGGCACCTCTGTGTCCTCGCGTCGAGGGGACATAAACAACTAGTCATCTTGCATACAGACTGTATTGTGCAGCCGTCTACGCACTGTACTAACTGAGATTTTTGTTCCTGTTGCCACTTAATGATCTGCCATGAGCTAAGGCACGGCAATGTTACTCCTCTTTCGGGACGAAAGAGCTAAACAACGGTCTTCCGCAAGTGTTGTAACTCTAGGTCTACCTCAAACATGTCTTCAAGACACAGAATTCTTAGATTTATACTGATTCCATAATCGGTGGACCACACTACAAAAGACACTAAGACGACCAGCAGCATCAGCTTGTGACATCCCCATTTCCATCCATCCATCCGATCGTCCGGCTCTTCAATGAATCAGGCAAGCGACGTCTCCTGGACATTGATAGACTCTCCTGGATATTGTCCAAAACACTGTAACAACAACTGAAGATCAACACTCGTGAACAAAAATTACAATTTTTGCATTTTTCACCCAACTCTTATATAAGTATTCGTTTCTATAAAATAAAAGAGGTCGCTATTGTTTTTGCATATGCTTTCTTTTTACTGTTATTCATATGAACTGTTAATTTAAACATTACTGATATTTTTGTAATCGTGAGCTTTGAAAAACATGCTATTCCTTAACTTGTATAAACATGTATAAACATGCTATTCCTTGGAAGGCAGTGTGTATGTAACATTACACTAACTGAACTCTTTAAAATCATTCTCTCTCTTTCGCTGAATTAAATATACATAATAAGAATGAAAGAATAACTCGTATTATAATTCCTAATTCCTATATTTCAAAGTAAAATTCAGAAAGCCAGTAAAGAAAATAATAATAACTATTTGAAGTTTACATAAATTTCGCTTAAAAGCAATAGAAAAATTTTAATTAAAATAAAAGTTTTTGAATTTTTTAAAATTAATTTTTTTTTAAAAAAAGTACTTGAAATAGTGAAAGGAGAAGCAGCAGTTGGAAAAATTGCTTTACCAGCAATGGCTAATAATAATGGATATGCATAAAACTATGATGCAAAATTTGCTAATAATAATTATAGCCACATAAAGAAAATTACCAAAAAATGATTATGATTATAACTTTATATATATGTGTGTGTAATGATTTGGGAAAGCATTATGATAACTATTTCAGGCTGCTGATCGCACAAACGGCTAGTAATAGAAAAGACTCTGTGTGTTGTGTGTGTGTGTGTGTTTGTCCTTGTCTAACAACAGTTTTGTTGCTGTACACTATCTAAAAATTATGCTACGGTAATTCCTTTTATGTTTGAGAACCCATCAAATTTTCTGTAGAACTTTTTAAGTGAAAATTTACCATTTCATTTTAAATTTACACTCAACCATTTTATTAAATAATGAAGAATCTTTATATATTATTACGCACACTCTGGAAAACGGCGACACTCAGAACCACCAAATTTTGAACACATCACACCAACTCAAAGCCCGAATTTTGAATTTCGTATTTTTGTAAAATTCATTTGTGTGTTACTTTTATATGTTATTTTATATGTTACGAACTTAATGATGTTTTGATTAACAAACTCAGCTGTTTAAAAGTAGCAGTGTTGCAAGTGCTCGAAATGAAGCAGTTTTATCTCTACTGCAACAAACCGTTGTCATTAGAGGAAATGTAAGATATTCATCTTTCAGTTTTAATCAACAAACTGGGCTATTTAAAAACTGTGTGCTGTGGCTGCTTGAAATAAAGTACTTATACCTTTCACACGCCAGTTCAATAATGTTAAGATACACTTTTAAATTTTATATGTCTGTAATAGATTAAGAATCTAGTCGATTTAAAAGCTAAACGCAGTTCTTAAAAACTTATTTCCTGAAATTATAGAAAAAGTGATATTCAGCTATATTCAAAACACTATTTTACCTTGCTCCTTCCAACACTACCAGCCATTTGGATTTAAGGATAAGTTTCTTCGCGTCGTCAACACTATTACCAAATAATTCGATAGTAAGTTGTCTACAGGGGCGATCTTTCTTGATGTTGCAAAAGTGTTTGACCGCGGCTGGCACTGTGGTTCTATTTACAAATTAATCAAACTTTATTTTCCAGATAATCTAATTCGAATTATCGCTTCTTTTCTCCATAAGCGATCATTCAGCGTCAGCACTGGAAATAAGTACTTGTCGCTGAGGCCGATTAAAGTAGGTATACCACCAAGGTTCAGTTCTAAATCATTTATTATATAATAAATATATTTATGGCATAACGTAATCCGTAACACTTTATGGCATCCCGTAACACTTTACCGTTCAGTTACTCTTTACAGCTATTATGATTCAGAAGAAAATACTTAGAAATACACTCTATAACAAAAAAATCGACGCACCAAGGAGAAATCATCCGACTGCTTTGAAATTTCGTATGCATAAATCTTTTGAGCAAATATGTAAATGATTAAAATTTGGTGTCCAATGAATGACTAATGCGATTTCCAGCACATTGGAACTGCGCATCCAGGCAGATGTATATAAGGAGCTGTTCTTGAATTGTTGCTAAAAATTTCTGTTGCATTGCGATTTAGGATGCCTTTTAAAGACTGAACAAATGCCTCGCTGCAGGATTACAGCTCATTACGAGCAATTGTCAGAGTTTGAAAGAGTTCGTATCATTAGACTGAAATAGACAGGTTGGGCAAATCGGAGAATCGCTCGTCATATGAGTCAAAGCGATGCGGCGATTAGAAGATGCTGGCAAGAATGGGCGGGCATTGGCAGATTTCGGCATCATGATGGTAGTGGTCGCATACGTGTGTCCACCATGACCATTCACTGACGGCTGATAGAGAGAAATCTACGCTTGTACTGATCGTTACGCTACCTGCCACTCACGCCTGCACACTGTCGAGCCATATTACAGTGGTGCTTGACTCGATCAGGTTGGAATGATGCTGAGTGGGGATGTTTAATCTTTAGCGACTAATCCCGCTTCCAACTTTGTCGTGACGATCATCGAAGACATGTCTGGAGACGCCCAGAGCAGCGCGCCGATCCTGCTTTCACTATTGCACGCCACACAGGCCCTCAACCAGGAGTTATGGTCTGGGGTGCCATTTGCCTTGATAGCCGGATCCCTTTGGTCGTCATTAGAGGCACACTTACAGCACAGCGGTACGTCGACGACATTCTGAGACCTGTCTTACCACCGTTCCTTTCGCAGTACCTTGGCCTTATGTTTCAGCAAGATAATTCCAGACCACATACAGTACGTGTTGCTATGAACTGTCTTACAGCTTGTCAAACACTTCCTTGGCCAGCCAGACCGTCAGATCTCTCTCCCATTGACCATGTCTGGAATATAATGGGAAGGCGACTGCATCTCCCATGAAATGTTGATGACATAGCCTGACAACTGGAGCAAATTTGGAAAGAAATACCGCAGGAGCCCGTTCAAGAGCTTTATCAGTCTATGCCATTCCATGTGGCAGCTTACATCTACGCTAGAGGTGGGTCAACACCTTACTGAGCTCGTTGCTTTGTAACTATGTAACTGCTTAACTTTGTAGTTATGTATGCTTGTAACTAAGTATGAAATAATTCATTCAATTGTTCTGAAATTTTAATCATTTTCTATTCGTACATTATCTTCGCATCACCAATTTTTGTCGCCATCGGAGAACTCCTTCTTGGTGCGTCTTCTTGTGTGTGTCTGCGTGCGTGTGTGTGTCAGTCATAGAGCGTATATACTATCGACTTTTCAGAATTGTCTTGATTCGTTACAGGAATGGCTTAGAGAATTTCAATCAGAATTAGCAAATCAAATGAGATCCAGTTTCACAAAAGCCATTCGCTCAATTTACCGTCTGTTTCCATGTTATTTGAAGAAGAAATATATTGGAAAGAAGTCACGTACCAAAGGCATCATACTTGACAACAAACTTACTTTACGTCTCAGTTTGCCAAACTCAAAAATAAATTCAGTATTTCCCCAACTAACTTAAGGCTCTTTTCGAAAACCCGTTTTCCGCGCAAAGAAAAATTTTAATGTTTTTAACGAACATCACACTTGCCTATTGTTACACCTGACTCTCGCTACCTGGAGCGAAGTAGAGAGGACTACTTTCTGAAACTTCAGAATACTGTACGTTCTTGTAAGCATATTTCTGCTTTTTAATATGATTGTTTTAAATAAAAATGCCTTTAAATCATGCGGTGTCTATTTATAAATATTAAATATCAGGTTTTAAGGAAAGTTTCCGCCACCGCTAATACCGTCTGAGCAAATAGTTCGCGTTCGTGTGTTTAATCATATTTTGTCAAACGATTTTTGGCATTTGAAAGAAGGAGACTTGCTTTAGAACACTGTGTTGTGATATTTGTAAAAAAAGTATCGTTACTATTAAATACAAGGTGTCTGAAATGGAACTACCAGATTAGAACCGTCATTTACTTCCAGTTCTATTGCAAAATAATGAGTACAGAATGTCACTAAATCATGTGTACAGATTTAGGTATTAATATTGTATCATATGACACTGTGAAAATTGGTACCGGAAGTTCAAAAACAAGGACTATGACATTTAAGAAGTAGAGTGCTCTGCTCAGCCAAATGATGTTGATGAGACCAGCCTGCGAGAACTTGTGAAAGAAAGTCGGTATGCAACCACTCGGAGCTTACTAAGGACTTCGATGTTAGTGCTGTGTCCATTAGTAGTCTATGCATCGTATAAACTTGACGTACAAATTCAATCGCTGGATGCCGCATCAGCTGACTCAAGCAGATAAGGACAGGCGTGTTCAGACCTGCACTAATCTGCTTGAATATTGATACAAGGACAAAATTCTGGACCGGAATCGTCACTTGTGATGAAAAGTGAATTTACTTCAACAACACAGACTGAAAAAGGGGTTGGTCTGAGCCCGGTAAGCCCGTCGGCAGCGTCGCAAAGCATAATTTGACTAACTAAAATATCACGCTTTCTATCTGGTACGACTGCCGTAGTATTATTCACAAAGAGTATCTGGTAAACGGTAAATTCCTTGACAGTAAGGTGTACAGCGAGATGCTAGTCCGTGTTGAAGCTGCTTTCAAGGAAAACGTAGAACTGAGTTCCCGCGCAAAAAAGGTAATGTTCTATGAAGATAGTCCAAGACCACACGTGTCTGTATTCATCAGCTGGACTCTGTACGGCCTGGAATGGGATCTTTTGCCACACCCACCATTTAGCCTCGACATCGCTCCCCCGAAGTTCTAACTTTTTTCACAGCTGCAGTTATATCTTGCTGGTACTATCTTGCAATCCGAAATGAGGTTGATCAGTTTTTGGACTCGCGGCTACCAAATTTCTGGGACGAAGGCTTTGAAAAATACCAAAACGTTGGCAGAAAATTATAGATTTCTGTGGTGATTACTACTCGCACTAAAGATAGTGCTTTCATTTTTTTTTCTAACTTTGTTATGAACGTTTTTTGGTGGAAAATTTTCGTTACAACCAGATATTTGTATGAAATTATACTAGCTAGACTCATTAAAATCATTACATATTTTTTTTTACAATAACTATTTTGTTTGGCTGGTTGTAGCCTGTTCAGTAGAATTCGAGGCCCAGCAGCAACAGAGCGGTAAAATCGCTGAACACTAGTAGTCCCAATTTAGGAGTCATTCCAGACGAACAGGCTGACTGCATGGGCGTTTTCATGGTTTATAATATATAAGAGCCAGTTATATATAAGAACCAGTTTTTCTTAAAAAGTCCTACACCAAGGCATCTCTGCCTTTAAGCAAAATAGCTTTAGTATGCTTTGTAGTATCAACTAGACCAAACGAAACCAGTAAAATTTTGTGCTGAATTTTCTTCAAATTTGTCGAATCGCATGTTTTATCTCTCCTAGTCGCTTTTTTTCCCCGCTAATTTTTTCCCGCTTTAGTGAAATGTATTTTTGTACTTTCTTGTTTCAAGAGTTTTGATAACAGTAAACTAAATAAAATAGTATTATTGTTTAAATTGTACAGCAATTCTTTTAAACTTAAATTATCAGTAATGCTAAAGTACAATATTTCTCGCTACAGAGCAGACATCTGAACAAAGCCAATACTGAAATTGCCTTGATACAGTTGTCGGTTACCGAATAGCTCTTCTGGTGAGATCTGGTGTAGAGACATTAAGTTCTTTAGAAGAAGGAGATATGAAAAATGAGCAATGCCCTCGCCACGAACATGTGGAATACGCGCCGAGCGTGCTGACCACTACACTACGAAGGCATGCGAAGAAGGCGGGAGAAATACCTTATAGTGCAAGATTCAATTTGCAATACAAAGCAAAAATAAAAGACTCACTTTTCCTGAGTGCAGCGAAAATAAAGTGTAAATGGACTCCTTTTGTACATCCATCAGATGACGACCATATCGTAGACCGCACTGAAGCGTTTTCTTTGCTAAAACATCTTAAAACAATTCAACCTTGAAACTGTCACTTTTGCTACCATATATTTCCCAAAGGAAATTCAAGAGCACCTATTTTTAGCGACATCTATCTGCCAGAGAAAATCCGATCTTTACGGTCTTGTATCTAGGATCTGTGTTTCCATCTTGTAATATGAGGTGAATAAACTCTAAAGACTGGTAAATTTAAACGTTATGTAACGTCATTTGACTTGTTTGATATAAATTTAAAAATCCGAACCCTAAAGAACATGCTTTTTGCTCAAGTTCGATTTATTCATCATGAGCGAAAGAAGAATTTATTATGCAAGACTTAATAATTTTTAATTGCAGTTTGATTTGATATTGCTTTTCCCTGTAATTAATTTCAAGGTACGATAATTATTTTAAAGCAATCAGAATGGAATGTTTTTGTTCACTTGTAGTTTTAATGTACCGTACAGGCCGAAATACAAGGTTTCTTCTTAAACTGCTGCTCTTATAATAAGCCTAGTACGTCGATACTCAAGGTAATGTTCTGACATTCCGCCGATAGCTCTTTTCAGAAAATAAAGGAAATTATTCTTAAGTGCAACCTGACTTTAAAAGATGTATGAATGAAAATTTATACTCCCAGAATTGAGAACCTCAAACGAAATAAAAATGCAAACACACTGCTCGACATTGAAAATGCAACACCAAGAAGGAGTGGTCAGAAATTTATGCAAATTTTAGAGTAGACGCATGTCACTGAGTTATGCGAATAATGTGAAATGCGCAGCTCCTCTACGCACGTGAAGTAAGATATAAGGGCAGGATCGCGCAGAATGGGAAATATTCGTGTCATTATTTCTGCCAGACGAATTATCGAAGAAAGTTGGTTTTTGTCTCGGAGGATACGTGTAATAGGAGAAAATGCCAGGCCGCCGTCAACGAAGGCACTTCCAGCAGATAGACGATTTTAGGAGGGGTAGGGTGATCGGACTGAGAAGGGCGGGTTGGTCCTTACTTCAAATCGCAGCTGGTACCCACATGGATGCGAGCACGGTGCATAGGCTATGGCGAACATGGTTGGAACAAGGGAATGTGGGAAGAAGGAGGGGTGCAGGTGCAGCCAGAGTGACGTTAGCACGCGTGGATCGACGCATCCGCCGACAAGCTGTGGCGGTCCCGCCAGTCACTTGTACCGCGATTCTGCAGCACGTGCAAGATACCCCGGATGTTCCCGTATCGACGAGAACCATTTCCCGTCGATTGGTTCAACGTGCCCGGCACTCACGGCATCCGTTAAAAAGACTGCTACTGACCCCACAGTATAGACGCCAACGTTTAGAATGGAAGGGTGCCGGACTGGTGCGGTAAAGATGACAGAATGACGAAACGTCGTCTTCTCAGATGAGTCACGCTTCTGTTTATCCAGTGACAGTCGCCGCATAGGTGTGTGGCGTCGACGTGGAGACAGATCTAATCCGGCAGTAACAGTGGAACGCCCACCGCGCGACAACGTGGCATTATGGTTTGGGGCGATATTATCTACAATTCCAGGTCACCTCTAGTTCGTATTCAGGGCTCTATGACGGCCCAACGATACTTGGATAGTGTACTGCAGCCGGTGGCAATTCCCTACCTTCAGGGGCTGCCTAATGCAATTTTTCAGCAGGATAACGCCCGTCTACACAGTGTTCGCATCAGCCAACATGCTCTGCAAGGTATACAGATGCTTCCCTGGCCACCATACTCTCCTGACCTGTCACCAATCGAACACGTGTGGGATGTGATTGGACGTCGTTTGCAGACTCTGCTCCTGCCTCGTTCAGAAGACGAACTGTGGCAAATTGTTGAAAGGGAATGGAGAGCCCTCCTTCAGGACACCATCCGCACTCTTATTGACTCTATGCCTTCGTGCATCACTGTCCGCGGTGGTCCTACATCCTACTGAGCCGACGCCGTTCTCGTTCTGTATTCTGACTATCATTTTGAAATAAAGATCACTTATTGCTGCTTGCTCTGTCTTTTTTCCAAATTTCATCACATTCTGAGCACTCCTTCTTGGTGTTGCATTTTCAATGTCAAGCAGTGTATAATACAAGACGAAATGAGAACAAAATAAAATATATGCATGACGGAGAATAGGTTGGTTTTGGTTTGGTTAGGCTTATGTGATTACAGCAAAGCCTCGAGAGCTATCCGCCTAAGGGGAGGGATGCCTTCGTGGAGGATTTTCTAAGGCAAACTGTCTCGGATACACGTTAGACATGGGGGAAAACACGAAAACGCCCATGCAGCCATCCCGTTCGCGGGATTCGATCCTCAGATCGAACTACAAGTGTTCAGCGACTTTAACGCTTGGGCGCTGGAGAAAAGGGATCGTCTGGACTAGCTCGCAATAAGAAATCTTAAAGCGCCTTTAAAAAGATGCAGGATTGGTAAAGCTATCTTATATTCGGACCAATGACGTACTTTCTTTCATTTGACTACGAAGTTCGTAACACAATGTTGAAAATGCGCTACGGGTAAAGTATTTTAAAAACTGAATTATCTGTTTTCCTTAGAAACACACATCATTTGCACACGGAGAAACACACGAGGGCTATCTGTCTAAGGGAAGGGATGCTTCGTGGAGGACTAGTTAAAGAAAACTGGCTCGTATCCTTGTTAACATTTGAGCCAATTTAGGACATAGGAGAAACTACGGAAAACACCAATGCAGCCAGTCCGTTCGCCTGGTTTCGAAACCAGGTCGAAATACCGGTATTTAATGATTTTAACTACTCGCCCACTAGTGGAACTCGAGAAAAACATGTAAGTGAATGAATAAAGGAATCGTACTCACCAACAGGTTCGTTTTCTTGAATTAGCCATTCTCTTTTAAAGTCAAACACTGGTGGAGTGTTGTGGCCGGTGAAGCAGTTCACTGAAAAGAGAATAATATATTATTTGACATTATACTCAATAAATACTTAATTTTTTATATTAAAAAAAATTAAACATATTTATGTAATTTCGTAGTTTGGAAAAGAGAAAAAATTCTTTTTAAATAAATTCTGTTTCATTGTTTACGTGTTCGTTACGCAAATAATAAGCATACTAATAAGCAACAATATAAAAATTAATAAACCTCTTTGAGCAATCCGTGCTGATTACTAAAACGGGTTAATTACCAAGAAAAATAAAAAAATATATGCAAATCGGAAATTGTATTGTTTGTTAAGTAATTCTGAGATCGAACCCAAAATTACTTAACAGACTTGTGGACAAACAATGCAATTAAGAAGTTGCTAATAATTACAATATGAAGGCGAACAGTTACAAAATGAAGTATGAAGATACGGTATGACTTGACTTTAAATATTGGTTGCATGCACTCAAAACCAATAACCATGCTAAACCACGATAATACTAAAGTGCTACCTACCAAAAAAATCGTCATGAACAAGACTTGTTCATATCGTAACCAAAGTTTTCCGTTTCCGCATAGTGCAAGGATTCCTATATCACTTTTCCTTTAATTAACTGGCCCACCAGCGGCCAAGCGATAAAGTAGTTGAACACTGGTAGTTCGTTCCGGGGTTCGAATCCTGGCGAACTGATTGCCCACATTTTCGTGTTTTTTTCCGTGTGTAACTTGTATAGGAGCCAGTTTACCTTAGAAAGTCATCCGCAAGGCATTCCTCAGTGATCAAATAAACCTAACCAAACCTTTAGCTAGCCGTGCTGCGATGCAGTAGTCACATCTAGAGGTGCCTCCTTGATAGATATAGTAGTTAATACCCCTGGCTGCTGTATCGTTCTCTGAGCATGGGTTCGAATCCCGAGAAGATGTTACAGATGTTTGTAAGTGTCTGTGCGGTACGGTTAACTCAAAATATACGGCTAGCCGAATTTCCTCTTGAGTGCTTTCGTGGGTAGGGGAAGAGAGTGAGAGATCTGGGACCCGTGCCCCTGAGCACTCTCCATCAAATTTAGAACGTAGCAGGGTAAAGTTATAGTGGTACTGGTCACCTATAATAGTGCTCAAGGCCCATGTCAACGACAGACAAAATGTTACGTTTCTTCCTAAAATTTCTTCGGAGACTACAGATTTTGATTAGACTTACACTTTGATTTTTGACTGGTCCCACCAATGGCCGAATGTTTAAGACTGCTGAATACTGGAAATTCAGCGTTTCGATCTTAGGCAAACGGACTAGCTACATGATTGGTTTTCGGGATTTTCCCACATGCAACTTGAATACGAGCCAGTTTTTCTTCACGTAGGTGTTCCTCCCCTTTGAGCGTGCTTTGCCATATTCGAATAACATAACCGAAACTTCCTAACTTTGGCAGAACTATTGAAATTTATACTTTTAAACAAAGAGCTATGGATCTTCATTTGATAACAGTAGCTGAGTTTTGGCCGCCAAGAAGCTTCATAAGGTGGTGGAAAAATATTAGCCACTTTTGTAACTATGGGATAAGTGCGTAAGTTTATATTTCAAGCACCCAGTCACATAGCACTAAAATAACTCATTTTCATAGTTATATAGGTACAGCAGGAGTTGGCTAATAGCTTCCAATGACTCATTTGATAAAAATATCAGCCAATTCTGGGTTCAAAAATCATCCGGAGCTAAGACGTTATATCTAACTCCTTCCAATCTGAGTGTATTCCATATAATGTTTCCCACCTAAGCAAAATCAGTTCTTTTCGACTCTTAGAGTATTCACCGTTCCTCTTGCTGCTACTCAAAATCCAGAATTTCGTACCTGAAAACATATGCAGACAAAGTGTGTTTTTCGGAAAGCCTAATATTGATACGATGCTCAGTGTCGTTGTCACAACATGAGCCAAACTCGTGGAGCCTCGGAATAACGTAGCATTTTGAGATGTTGGCTTTCGATAAGCTGAGGAAGTCAGGTGAATTTGATAAGTCTGGATTCCAAAATAAAAAGATTTCGTGACGACAGCAGCCACTATGAAGCGTGTTTGTGGCAGGCCGTGAATCACGAAAGCAATCGAAATCGTATCGTGATTCCATTCCATGCCGCGTTAATGGTCATTTAAGGAATTGATTATAACGCATGAGTAATGGTTGGTAACTAACCGATGACCACTTTGAGCTAGACCGAGAACTACTGCCAGAGGTGCTAAATAAAACCTGTTAAAAATACGGAAGAAAAAAAAAACAGGCCTTTAAAAACGAAAGTCTGAAACGAGACACTATTTGTGCTTTCATATTACAAATTATTTTCATTGAGCTTTGATCCTAATCCATGGTTTTGATACCGCAGGAGTTTTGGAGACTAAAAAAACTTGAAAATAAACCATACAGCCTAGAAATATTGTAAAAATCGGAATTATATACGTCATGAATGTGGAAGAGATACGTAATTATTTGCCTATTCAATTTTCTATCACACACAGGTAACTCTGATATGTTTAAGACAGGGGCAAACAATATACGCTAAAATAAAATTATTTGTTAGGTATCTAAACTTGAACTCTTGTATGTTATTAGACGATAATTTGCTGCCACAACTGCAATTTATCTATCACAGAATAAAAATCGAAAGAAAGGAAAAGGAAACTGACGCGAAAGCCTTATACCGCGATAAAAGTGAACCTAAATCAAGAAGAATGCTTTTAATGTTTATAGTTGGCACATGAAAATGAAGCATGCTACTGTATTCAGATAATTTACAGAACTTTGTATAGGTCGACATTTTCTTCTGGATGAAGCAACGTACAGGAAATCCTTTGCCAGCTATAGTATCAGAAAATATGTTTGCAATATGAAAAATGTTAATCATTGATAGCCACTGAATCACGAAATCACCAAATGATACAGAAGGAACTTTGTATCATTTAATTTTCATCTTCTCTTTTATGTCCGTATAGACAATAATTTGGGGCAATAATTGCAATTTATCCAACGTAGAATAAATTTTGAAACAAAGGGAAATGGAGTTTGAGCGAAAGTGTTATCGCGCTATTATTTTCTATGATTTTAGAGAGAAGCTAAATCAAGAAGAATCCCGTATACGTCTAAAATTCACATATGGAAATGACATTTCGTCTTGTGCTATTGTATTCGGGTGGTTTATAAAATTTCGTACAAGTCGAAATTCTCTCCTGGATGAATAACACACAGAAAAAACTTTGTCAGTTGTAGACATAAAAATGTTAGGCATGGAAAAATGTTAATCAATCATAATTGTTGCACCTAGCAAATGATACAGAAAGAACTTAACATTAGATCCGTAGCGTGCGTACATACGGGTTCATTATGCATTGAATGCACAAGTCGTAAAACCTAACCTTTGACATTGCCAAAAGATGAATATTTTTGTCATTTAAAATACTTCTTTAATTGGAAGTATATAACTAAGAGCAACGATTGAGAAAATAAATGCTGGGTAAGGACTTTTAAACCGGGTAAGGGAGTTTCTATGTATATATAATAAGTATGTACTTCATAATTACAAAACATTTTTTTAAATAATATAATCATGCCTTGTATTTTTGCGCGTTAAACTGCTGAAAAATTGTCAGTAAAGACATAAACTAAAAAATTTAGAATCAATTTTTCTCAAAGACCAAAAATTGAAATTCATAAGTAATAAATTTCATAAAATCCTATAAATGTGAAAAAGAAATTAATAAGTGTTAAAACTAAAATACTTCAAACAAGTAATACCTAATTAAAAAATTAATGAAATTTAAAGAATAAAAAATATAAAAGAAGAGGAATTCAATCGATCTCAATGCCACTTCATCACAAGCGCCTGGCCCCAGCCACCACCCCAAGCTGTTATTGGACACTACTTGTGATGTCATAGAGTGACGAAATGAATTCCCCTCGGCATTTTTGCACTCGAAAAGCTTGCTTTAATTGCAAATACTCTGTTACATTCCACAAATTCACATTTATACAAAACATAACCAAGACCAAAAAAGTATAAGTTCATCTAACTTACACGAAACCGATAATAAAATCTCTTCAACCTGACGTCATAAACGGCAACCAATAAGAACAGGGGTGGTGGCTAGGGCCAGGCGCTTGTCTTCATCATCATCAGAAGAAAGAACATTGAAATCAATTGAAATCTCTCTTCCATAAAAATACTTGCTTTTCTGCATTCAGAACTAGCCGATGAGCCCTTCCAATGTATTTTAATTATAATATTTCACCCGAAAATTCTGGTGAATTTGCTTCGTTTTCAAAATTTTACCTTTAAACAAAGGTAACCCCTATCCAAAGAATTTAAAACATACGTGAAATAATAAAATACTTTAGTGAAAATTCAAATCGAAATTTTACCTTTAAACAAAGAGAGCTTTACCCAAAGAACTGGAAACGTAAGTGAAAATATTATATATTTTAGTGAAAAGACTTAATCCAAACGGAATTGAAATATAAACTCACAAGTAATAATTAAAAACTTCGAGTACTTTCAATTACAAACACAAACGGAACTGTAAAACAAATCGTTATTAGTAGTAACGCTTAGGTTTGCCAGTTTGGCGTCATTGGCGAAACTAAAATTCAGTGGCGAAAAGGTAAAGAAAATAGAAAAGTAATTAAAATAATTAAAAAATTCCTGCGCTTGGAGCTGCAGAGGCTTGAATTTTATAGAAATTATGAAATTAGAAAATTTCTTATATATGTATATACTTTTGCAATGAAAAAGGAGGTGTACTACTAGATGTTACAGCGGTCCCATATACAAAATATCAACGTTCTACGGCAATTATCTTTGAGGTATGCGAGATGCAAATGTATGTACGTACAGGCGTAACGAAAAAATCCATTTTACAATCTGTTTAGGGGAAAAAGTCCTTTATTCTGTTCGTACTTACAGACGTCAAAAAAAAAAAAAAAATAGAATGGATTCGGGAGTTGTCAAAATGGATATCTGCATTGAAATATGATGGCCGAAATTTTTAGAGATTACAATACTTTCTTTACTTCGTACAAGGAGGTAAAAAGAACGATGGACTCAGAAATTCTTAGAAATTAAATTATGCTGATATACAAACCAGCGGTATGCAAGCTTTTTGTATACCTTTTGAAAGTTATACAGTTATAAAGTTATATCCATTATCGGGGCTAATGGCAGGAAAATAGGTAACTGAAAAAACAAGGATAATCCAAACTGTCAGCTTTTAAGTACATTGTATGTGTTTATTTCTTTAAAAAATTGGTAATTTTACTTTGTTTTTGAGAACATTTAAATACTTGTCGAATTTCACGGCATATTTTTCGAAGTGCTATTTTATCATTTTATTTCGAACCCCCATTGGTTGCTTTTGCTAAAGTCTTTGAATTTCTCCGTGCACATTTGACCGCTGGCTGGTACTCCTACTCGTTTCTGGTTAAACCATGTCATCATATCTGAATCTAAATTTTCGTGCGTTAAGGTTTCATTTTCTTTCGGTTAGAAGGACCTGTCGCGCTGTCACAATCTCTTGTAAAGACGTTTGTTTTTAACAATACCACTAACAGCGCGCCAATTCCATGGTGTTCGGTGAGCTTAATTTTTGATCCGCCATGTTTATAGCTTTCGATTAACATAAGTTTAAATGTTTTAAATGTTTAAACAACTTTCTTGGGCTTGTTTTTGTTTTTTTACACGCTTTCGCACACAGCATTGAGTGCGCGTGTGCACTGCCATGCAAAGTTAACCCACAAACCGGATAATTGAGAGTACAGTGTACAATAAATACTCAAGTTATTCGTGTACTTTTTTTTACAAAATTTTGCAGTCTAAATAAAGACGGCGTGATTTATGCAAGATAAGAAAAGATATGCTGTATAAAATATTTAGAGAATTGTTGTGTTCTTATTTAAGAAAATCTCAAGCTTGTTCATATTTTAAGAACAAGAATCCCAGATTATGTGCGCTCTAGGGGAGGGGAAGGGTAGTGCACATATGTCTCAAATGGAATCGAGTAAAAGAATTGGGTTTTTTAATTGATGCATGTAAAGTATGTATATAATTCTTGTGTATTTAATTGATAAAATACCGTATTCTGTAATCTTCTTAGGCACCCTCCTCAAATAAAAAAGTTAAATAAAAATTTTTCGATGCTACTGTTTTTTCTCTTCCCCCTCCCCCCCCCCTTGAAAACATTCTACGGACATTCATGCCCAGAACACTTTATGAACAATTAAATTCTATGATCAAAAAGTGTATTAGATGCGCGTTATAAAAGTCAAGCCTATATGGCAGATGAAATTAATTATGAACGAATGAAAGGAAATTATACAGCAATCGTAATAAAATGTTCAAGATAATGAGTAGCAGGCTGAATACTTTTTGCAGCATTTCTACTCTGAAGATGATGTGGATGACTGGTATTCTTGATTTTATTCCGTTCTTGCGTTTCTTTCATTAGCTAATATTTTCTTTAGAAACATTTTGCTGCATTTTAAATGTTCTAAAAATCACTGTGTGGATATTTGGAATTTGATTTCAAGTTTATATAGTCTTTTAGTGTTGAAAACTGTAACTCAGTTCTTTCTGAAGATCAAATGTTGTTTGCAGTTAAACAAGAACTTTTGTACTAGAGCTGATACCATTTAGTGGCGAAACTGACTTACTAGACATCAGTTTCATGTAAGAATCCCCAACCAAACCTCGAATGCAATAATCAGCTCCGGAAAATACGGAATCTTTTCCATGTTCCATGTGTTAAGCCATCATAAAATACTCCACGAAAGTATTCCTTACTTAGAAAAACAGTCTGCTTGCACGTTGCCTTTCGCAAATAAATAAATGGCTTGTTTCCTTTGATTACGGCAAAGTACGCGACGACTATCTGCTTAAAGGGAAGGATGCTTTCGTAGGAGACCTTCTAAGAGAAAAAACTGGCTCGTTGTCAAATTGCACATGAGAAACACCATGAAAAGCCCATGCATCCAGCCCGCTTGTCGAAATTTTAAACCGGGGCGAACTACCCGTTTTCAGCGAGTTTATTCGGCCACTCGTGAATCTGAATTAAATAAATATTCACCTCGTTAAAAATATTTCTTTGAACTTACGTGTATGAAACAACAGGCTGCCAGAAGTGCAATTAGCTTTTCTGAAAAATTTCAAACTTGACTTCTTCCCCCATTTTTCCCCACTGTAATGTATAATTTTACCTTTATGTTGTTTTGCACACATTTTCAGTTATTTCGGTGTAGCAATAACGGCTCACATTATTTCGAATAATCGGAATTCTAAAACTATTGTCAACAAGTGGGAAGATTTCTTATAAAGGCAATACAAAATTCAAAAGCTTATGAATTTATTTGGATATCATTGTTTCTCAGGGCAGAGTAAAACGAGAAATATATAATCCAAAACAATGAAAAAGTCATTAATACGTCTGTCAAATTGCCCAAGCTTAAACTGAAACTTTCTAACGTCCGAAAACCAAATCCTATTCCATAGCCGGTTAATATTAAAATGCTGAAAATCGGGATTAATTATTCCAAAACAAACAATTCTTCAACACACACGCAGTTTCTGGTTTAACACGTTCTTCGTAAAAGCATTGCAGCGAAATCTCGGTTACCCAGGATGATGTGATATACACAGTCCAGTCACATTAATGTGACCACCACGTACTTTCCATGTCAGAGTTAAATAACCAATCACAGAAGGCAGGTGGCAGCACAGTGCAGTTGAGCGTATATAAAGGGTGTGTGAGGGCTTCGGAAAACATTTCAATCGTTGGCGTAATGCAGAAACGAAGCGATTTATCCGACTTCCAAAAGGGCATGATCATTGGCTTTCGGGCCAAGGGTGGAAGCATTTCCGAAACGGCTGAGTTTGTGAACTGTTCGCGTGCCGCCGTGGTAAAAGTGTACCGTGCATGGCAAAATGGGACTGTCCAAAATCAGCGACGTGGCAAATGTGGTGCACCACGGGCCATAGATGACAGAGGCGAACGACGGTTGCGGAGATGCGTTCGGGCAGATAGACGGGCTACCGTTGAGCAACTGACCACCAAAATGAACCAAGGGGCTACCAAAAGTGTCTCCCAAAGTACTATTCAGCGAACATTGCTGCGTCTGGGCCTCCGAAGCAGACGCCTGGTTCGTGCACCTATGCTGACTGCTGTTCATCGACGGCGAAGGCTAGAATTTGCACGCCAGTACAGCAGCTGGACGTCCACTGAGTGGCGACAGGTTGCGTTTTCGGATGAATCGCGTTTTATGCTCCATCGGACAGATGGACGTTGGCGTATAAGGCGTGAAACCTCTGAAAGGAACCACCCTGCAACCATTGCCGGAACGGTCCAAGCTGGAGGCGGGAGCATTATGGTCTGGGGAATGTTTTCCTGGCATTCTCTAGGTTCACTGATCATTGTGGAAGGCACAATGGATCAATACAAGTACGCATCTGTCCTTGCGGACCATGTTCACCCCTACATGCGCATTGTTTTTCCTCAGGATGATGGCATCTTCCAGCAGGACAATGCGAGGTGCCATACAGCTGCCAGTGTACGTGCGTGGTTCGAAGAGCACCAGGGTGAGTTTACCGTCCTCCCCTGGCCAGCAAACTCACCTGACTTAAACCCAATCGAGCATCTGTGGGACCATCTCGATCGAGTTGTTCGCGCCATGGATCCTCAACCGCGTATTCTAGCGCAGCTGGCCACGGCATTAGAGTCGGCATGGCTCAACATCCCAGAGAACACCTTCAGGGACCTATGTGACTCTCTTCCTGCACGTCTCGCAGCAGTCCGCTCTGCGAAAGGTGGTTATTCTGGCTTTTGACAGATGGTCACATTAATGTGCCTGGACTGTGTAGTTAACTGAAAATGCTTTAACACGGATTCGCAAAATCTGGTTAATTTAAATGTAAAGCATTGCTTTTAAGCCTCTTTTACATGTTAATCAATTTTATTTCCTGTAAAAACAAAAAACATTTATTCCCACTCATTTTTTCTTACGCACAAAACGATCAAATTACACTGATTGAATCAAGTATATTGATTTTAAGGAAAGAGTTATGTGTTTATTTGATTAATTTATCTATTTATTCGGTCTTTCTTCGAAATCCGCCGTTTCTAGAAGCTTTTATTTAGTTTATTCATGGTATTTGTGGCTATGGCCGGACGTTTGTAGTTAATTTTTAACCTACTTCCTGATAAGCTATCGAGTTCAAATTTTGTACACACACAATTTGTGGATGACAACATAATGCCATGAAATGATTTTTTCAGAATCCGATTTTTATTTAACGTTTTAAACAATTTTTCGCGCATATTTTCGATTCATGAACATACTAAGATTTTCAGAAATTTATTATTTGCATTATCGGACAGATTGAAAAACGATTTTTCAAATGAAATTCGTTCAAATTTCTAATATCATTTCTGATTCTTTTAGCGAATTTTCAAAAACCACTCGATTTTTCGACTATTTCACAGTTTATGATTTTAAAATCTCACAATCTAAAAATGTACCGGTTACAAACGTGTGACCTCTTTGGATTCCTTAGTGAGCGATTTTCTAAATTTAAAAAACAAATATGCTACAGTGTGACACAGAATCGCTTCTTATTTCGCTACTGCTGGGAAAAACAGTTTCAAATTTATGAAGTTACTGTCTCCCAATGAAATCTACCGCGTTGTTTTTATTTATTTTCCCCATACTCCATAAATTTATATACATTTTTTTTTTCAGCGTTCATTTTAAGAACTAATTTTATTAGGGTACGTAATATTATTCTTTTATGAGACTTCAAAACTTTCTAAAAATGTCTCTGTTATAAAGATAAATTTTCAAAGGTTTTCAAAAGAAACGTTTTCGAAGGGTCGAAAATTGTTGACCTAAATCTGATAGAGAATAATTGTTTTCAAACCTGATATTGAAAAATATAGTACATTCAATTGTTTACTGTGGTGATTATTACAATGCGGTAAATGGATTTTTCCCAAAATCTGATTTTTTGTAAAATTAACGTTGAAATGATTTTTTTGTACATATCTTCATTTAACGAACAAGCTACAAATCTCAGAATTATAGAGTTTCCACCATCAGTTTCTTTTAATTGAAGTTTATTAGCCCAATGGAGCGTTTCAGAAAGGTTTTAGTCTCAAAACGAGATTTTGCGTTGAATCACTATAAAAGTCTGAATCATTTTTCAAATTGTTGCCACCAAATATTATTGCCTTCTATTATATTTAAAGAAATTAAATAATGAAGAATTTGCATGAATGTATGCATGTTTTTTGCATTGTGAAAAAACAATGGTATCTATACAACCATCAAATTTTGAATAGCATAATCCTGTACCCGAATAGAGACACCTGGAAACCCGAATTTTGAATTTCGAAATTTTTTTATTGTGTATTTTATATTTTGTAAAATTTTAACAAATTTTTTATTAATAAACTCAATAATTTCAAAGCGAGCAATGCAACACTGTATGGGCAAAAAACATTTTTAATCTCCAGCGCACAAATTCTAAAGATATGCTGTTTTTAAACATTTTATTGTGTATTTCAAATTTTGTAAAACTTTAACGAATTTTTTATTAACAAACTCAACGATTTCAAAGCGAACAATGGCAAAAAAAAAACACCAAAAAAAATTAATCTCCAGCGCGCGAGACTGTTCATTGCAAATTCTAAAGATAGGCTGTTTTTAAATATTTTTAGCCCAAAGGAACAATAGCACAAATGTTCTCGAAACATGCATGTGTATGTAAATGAAAAGACGCCCTTGGGCTTAATATAAAATGTGAAAAGCTTTCAGATTTTTTTTAAGAGATTTTAATAAGTTCCGCCCCCTAAAAGAAATCGCTAGATGTTTTCGATTATTTGTCGTGAACAGTTGTTGGAAGTAAAAGATTGAATATTCATTGTTAAAAAATAAATTTTCAATTTAATAATTTAATTGCTAACGTGCCTTTGCGACTAAAAAATCGGAATAAGAAAAAAGAATGTTTTATAAAATAAACTTCTATTTAAAATTCATGAAATAATTTATGAATAAAATGTAGAAAAACAATTTATCATACACTTTAAATAGAGCAACAGATTGAACCATTCTGTTTCAAACATTTCAAAATTTCAAAGAAAATTTATCTACAGTTTTATATCATAAATAGTAACAGTGTGGGCGCCTAAATATCGAAATTTGATAATCTATGCTTTTTTTATTCGTGATATAAAATTGCAGATAAATTTTGAAAAAAGAATTATTTAATCTCCTGCTTCCAATAAACTGTATGTTAAATTACTTTTAGTTTATTAATTCTTCATTGATTTTTAAATAAAAGCGTACCGTATTACATACGTAGTTCTCCAAATTAGCATGTGCACCTCGAAGCCCGAATTTGAGTTTCAAATTTGTTTCTTTACTTATTTTATGTTTTGAGTGAATTTAATGAATTTTTTTAACTATAAACTCCCCGCTTTAAAAGCAATGTATTGCCCCAATACTCTATGTAAAAGTGTCAGTGTTATTGTCATTTTAAAATTTATTATATTAATTCTAACTTTTGAATGACTTAATGGTTCAGGAGGTTCATTTATGAGCAAGAGAATAATGACAGTCAATAACTGCTGATTGTCACTGCTGTAAAAACTTCTCCAGCAGAAAAACCTGTTGACTGAATCTCACCAGAAGTTGCTTCATGACAGAAGTTAGAAGTTTATATAGGCAATCGCTAATATAAAATTAACTAACCACGAAACAATCATAGATTTAAATTTTAAGTGCATTTTACCTTTTAACTTAATGAATAATATCCTTTATAAGTCCCCAAACTACAGTTTCATGTCCATTGACACAGGGTACTTTCTGCCCGTTGAAGAAGACACATCTCAAACCTTGGCATTCCCTTAATCGGGAACAACAAGTGGAGCAGCGGGCAAAAGGAATTAATACACTGAAGGCTTAACCGGAGTAGGGATTGATCGTCTGCTCGACATTCGAGGTTTTTTTTTAGCGGAAATCAGGTCATGTCGTTGACCCTCTCAGTATGGTTTCAGGCATCGAATCAATGGGCAGATTTCCGAGTATTTGCGAATTCAGTTTATCAAAGGATAAATTCTTTACAACGCAAGTCTGGAATGAAAATATGCATGAATGTTAATAACTAAACTAGTGGATGTTTTCTGCATTCTTAATTCTAGTCTAAGGTCTGCAGCATAAACGTAGATGGTAATATATAAAATTCCCAGAATTCCACTGAGTTTTAATGCTTTTATTTATTTGCTTACTTATTTATTTTTTGGTATCACTATAAAGTTTTCAGTATCATTGTTATTCTTCTACCTCACGTCGATACACAAGACCTTTTTTTCTTTGGCTTTATCCTCCAACTCTTGAGGTATAAGTCCTCTTCCGCGATTTGTCTCCTGACAAAACTACGTCTTTGGTATTTAAGTTCTTTTATTGAATTCTGCATTTGTTTTGCATAAAATTTCCCACTCTGTAATAGAAGATATTTAAAACGTCTTGAGAAATATACGAAGACTTATTGGGAAGCGTTCGAGTTTTTAGTCCAAAGGGCGTTAGCCCAGAAGGGCTATTAATTTCGTTTTGACATTTTACGTTGAATCACTATATACGGCGTATCACTTTTCAAAATGTTAGAGCCTTGCATTATATTTAAAGAAATTAAATAATGAAGAATCTGCATAAATGTATGCATGTTTCTAGCAATGTGATAAAACAACGGTACTAATACAAGAACCGACCCATCACTGCGAAGCAAATACGAGCTGACTTTCAATCTGCGATTTCTCCGAGTCAGCTGCACATTCAGTTTCTCTAATTATTTATGGATGATTTGAGGCCTAAGTGTAAGGTTTTAGTTTAAACTAACAAAGTTTTATTTTAATTTGCCCTTTTCTATCTGTTCTCATTTCAACTTCCCGTTAGAATAAGCGCGCGTTTCAGCTTTATGCTAATTTGAAGTGGAGCCAAGTTCTATTTAAACCGTAGGTAGGAACCTCTCAGTGTGAGAGAGCTTTTAGTCTTAGACCACTGTTACTCTATTCGACGTTCGCCTGACCAGCTAGTATTTAAATTCTAAGCCGTAGCGCTGTTACGCTATTACTTATTGAAGTAATTCTAAATGCGTTAGTATTAGTTAAATCTTGCTACGCACCATTTAGTTTAGAGGCCAACCTCGCGTTCATAGCTCTGTGAGCAACGACTACTTAATTTCTAATTATTTTTAGTTTAAATTATCTGATTGTTCAGTTTAGACCCAAGTGGCGGTCATTATTTTCTGTATCCCTCCCGAGTTGGGAAGTGGCTGTAAATAATTGTGGTTTAATAAAAGAGGATTTTAAATCCTTCTTACGTATAGTTATTCTACTACTTAATCACAGTATTCTACCACAGAACATAGCTGCATTCAGCTCCCTGTTCAAGATCAGGATTTAGTTATTTTCACGAAGATGTTTGTCAAGAACATGCACCGAACACTCAGTCCTGACATAAGTAGTAGCAGAGACAACAATAAGAACCGGGGAGATTCAAGGTACATGAAATTAGAAATGAAGATATCTTATTAGATATTGTAATGTTGATATTAGTATTTTCTATAATAATTTACTGTAGTTTCTTTCCAAGAAATAATATTGTCATAGTTACCTGTAGTTTATTGATAACAAATTTCATTTATTATGTTCTTATTATAACTGCGTCTTTCGGAAATTAAATTATTCTCATAATTTTCCCCTCTCGTTTTTTGGATGATAAAATTAGTTTAAGAAAAGGGGGAATACGATATTCAACCCCTTTTATCACAAAAACGTAAAAATTAATACTATTGTTGTTTTAATCCACAGCAACTTCTGTAGAACTTTATAATGCAGACATACGTAGAACGTTTGCTCTGTAAACGTTTGTATTTTATTTAATTACTAGCCGCTGCGCGGCCAGCCTTCGTCTGGCTTTTAAGTGTACCGGAAAAATGTAGAGAACACCAAACATTAAATTTGAAAACTGCACAGAATTTTCCTCTGCAAAACAATTTTATCGAAAAAGAAACAAACAACAACGGAAAAAAAAATTCAGTTAAAAATGCATTACATATAAAAAGCATACAAAGAAATAAGCAATATCCCTTAATACAAATATTAATTATCCTAATAAATAAATTAACCAACTTTCTGCTGCCTTCTCTAGACAAACGTCCAGTATCCAAGTGAAACATTAAATTTAAAAACTGCACAGAATTATCGCCCTCATTTTTCCGGGTGGCAATAGTGCTGATATCAGCAACAATGGCTGTGCGCCATTGTTGTTCATATAATGAGAGAAAATCATCAATTTGATACTATTTCATAACAAAAAAAAAATAATAATAATAAAAAAAACTCATTCGAATTTTGAAAAATCCATGTGCACTGGCAATTAAATAAATTATTGTCTAAATGCATCCTGTGTACCGGATTTCATAGGCCTCGGTCTTTTAGCTTACGCGCAGTACGAACGAAAGACACCTACACACACAGAAAAGCTCGCCCTTTTAAACATAGATCTATAAATTAATTAAACAATTTACCTTTGCAAAAAGAAACAATCTTTCAATTTCTTAAACTGTTCAATAGAGTAAAATCTCGCTTTGCTATAGCCCCTTATGTCTTAAAAGAACGCGATTTCGTCAATGAAATCTCGCTTTGCTATAGCCCATTATGTCTTAAAATGGCGCGATTTCGTCAGAAAACATAAAAATAAAAAAAACTAATTCGAATTTCGAAAAACTCGCTTCGAGGTGCACTGGCTCATGCAAAAAAATCATGCAAAACTTTTCAATATCTTACAAACAGTGAAATAAGCAAAAAATAACATGAAAGAAACTCAAAAAACAAAACATTTCGCGCAGTTAATACAAATATTACTTACCCTAATAAATAAATTAACCAACTTCCCTTTGCAAAGTCTTAAGAACTCAAATGGTATAAACAGATTAAGAACTTAAACAGATTAAAAAATATCATGCAAAATTTTTTATAATTAAAATTATATATAGTTAAAACATAATATTACAGT
>KK119958.1:150198-193072 GCA_000611955.2 Stegodyphus mimosarum | reverse complement strand
GCAGTATATGTTTAAATACTACAATATTATGTACGTTCTTATTTAAAAAATACTTTATGAATTTCAGAATAACTTTGTAAGGAACACTAGTTTACGTTTTGTAAATGAACTGGCATATCAGTAAGACTTAATATATATAAAATTTGAAATCCAAATATAGCACAAACTCATGTATGATTTTCTATTTCTGCTAGACAAATTCCTTTAAATCACAGCCATTTGAATGAACTACAAAATGGAATTAACTCTGTTTTCAGTTCAGATACTAATTTCCACAAACGATTCCTCAAACACTGCTACTATTTGAAATTTCTTATGCGTGTCTCACAATGGAGGTTAGATTAGGTTAAAAAGTTGTCTACATCGTTCCAGAAGAAAACAAGCCAAAGTACTTTGCCTCCAAAATGTGCAGCAAAGTACAGGGCTTGCGAGGTCTAACCTTGTTCTAATGGCTGAATATCATTATGTAATTATTTAAAATGTATTACAGTAGTATACAAATTATGAGCAAAGTTAACAAAAATACTAACGAACGAATCTTTAAAAATACATAAATAGAGGGACATTAAATTTTTAAATGTTTTTTCAATATATCTAAATATAAAAATTGAAGATGCAAAAAATTAATTTCTAATTTTCAATTAAATAGGGCTTTGCTCACTTCTTATTTCTTTAGTTTCTGTTTTATACGGTGCCAACTCATATTCATAAAGAAGTGGCTGCATTAATTGTGTTCATTAATGTTTTCTAAAAAAATGATTTTCAGATTTTCTCACTAAAAATAAACACCCAAGATTATTATCAAACCGCATATATGATTTTATCTCATTTCTTCGGAAATTTTCCATCAATTCTTTTTGTCAGGACATAAATTATTGCTAATGGCAATATTTTTGTGTCAAAAATCCATTTCTTACGCTTCAAGTAGGACGGATACCTTAATAGATGAGGAAAGCATTGTAACTGTATGTATCACGATAGCATACCATGTATTGCAGCTTTAAAGTTCTAAATGTAAGAGGGTCAATAAAGGCAGAAATATGCTAAATTAAAATTTTTCACTCAAGTACACACATGATGAAAGATGATGCACTTTAAAGGCATCTGTAGCTAGTTATAATCACTTTAGAATTTCGTATTTCTAATTTCTTTTTAGCTGACAAGGCATTTTTGGCCAAATTTTCGATTTGCACGTCTAAGATTTTAGAGCTCATCGAATATCATTTAGTAAGTTTTCATAAAATCTGTAATTAAAGATTAGGTATTAAAGAATTATGCCTGATTTTCTGCTCTCTCTTTAAATACTTGAAAAAGTGATTTGAGCCACAAAGTCATTGTGAAAAATTATTCAGTGTCCCAGAAGTATTTTAGCGTTTATAATTATATAAATACAGTTTACATCTATTCAAGGAACATTACACACTTCTTATGATGTTTGTGCATTATACATCACAACACTGTGCACTAACTTAAAAAATTCGTTTTGATACGTACATTATAGCATACTTTTAAAAGGTATTTTACTTTATAAATAGATCTTCTTGTATAAACTGACGAGCCAAAACATTATGACCATCCCCACATTCTTCAATGAATTCATATGAATGACGTATAGGGCACGTGATTAAGTGGGAATGGTATGTAACGGCTGGTGGAGAAGGGGGAGAATCATTCTTGCGCTTACTTTTGCGAGTGATGGGAAAGGCTGCTTATCTAAGCGAATTTGACAGAGGGCAGATTGTATTGGCCCAAAGACTCGGAACAACTATCTTTCAAACTGCACGACTGGTAGGTTGTTCACGATCTGCCGTTATTAGTATTTATGCAAAGTGGATAAATGACGGTGAAATAGTGACGGTGAAAAAGTGATAAATGACGGTAGCTAAATGACCAGAAGTAGACCCCAAAGTGCCGGACATCCACGAGTCATCAAAGAAAAAGGACGTCGGAGACTTTCCCATTTGGTGTAGCAAAATCGGCGTTGAACAGTGGCTGAGCTAACAGTCAAATACAATGCAGGTCCAAGGGCAAATGTTTCGGAACACACAGTTCAGCGGACACTGTTGGATGGCAGACGTCCCACCTGTGTGCTTCATTGACCGAGCGTCATTGTTAACTACGGCCATTGAAAACTACGGGCCTGGGAACATCGAGATTGGACTATGGATAAGTGGAAGACAGTTGCCTGGTCGGATGAATTACGGTTTCTCGTTTATCACGTCGATGGTCGTGTCAGGGTACGCCGTCTTCCAGGCAAACAGTTGCTCCCTTCCCCTTGTACAAGCTGGTGGTAGTTTATTATGCTTTGTGGGACGTTCTCATGGGACACTTAGTTGTGATAGAACAGACCACGAAAGCTGCGGACTATTTAAACATAACTGCGAATTAGTTGCACCCTTACATGTCGTCTGCCTTCCCAACTGGAAATGGAATCTTCCAACAGGACAACGCCGCATGTTACAAGACTCGAATTGTGTTGAAGTGGTTCGAGGAGCATTAGAGTGATTTCCAGTGAATGTCCTGGCCACCCAAGTCGCCGGATCTTAACCAGATAGAGTACATTTGGGATGTCGTGGAGCGGCAGCTTAGAGCTCAAACACCACCATGTCGGAATATCTCGACTTTCCGCGACCGCTGCTTAGACATTTGATACTGTTTCCAGTCATCTACCACAAACTTGTGGCATCCATACTAAGGCGAGCTGGCGAGCTGAGTCTGTCTTGCGGGCCAAAGGTCGCTCAGCGCGTTATTGAGTAGGTGAACAGAATGTTTTGGCTCTTCAGTGTATATGTTTATGAACTCTGAAAGTTACGCGTTTTCTCAAATAATGAGGTCGCAAGGGAAAAAAAGAGCTTCATTCTGCTGCTTTGCCTCTTTAGACAAAGGGTGATATCTACTTCAAAAGTATTAATTAAATGAAAATAATTTCATAATTCTGAGAAAAAGCTCTCTGTATGGATGTCTAGTATTTCTCATGTGCAATAAATATGAGCATGTTTCTCTTAGAAGACCCTCCAGGAAGATATCTGTTGCCTTAGATAGGTAGCACTTGCACAATTTGCTATATTTCAATAAACAAACAAAAACAGAGCAATTAAGGACAAATTTAAAAAATAGCAGTGAATTTTAATGCCTAATTTTGCAGCTGATCTCAAACAATTTAACATTTTAAATCATTCAGGAATACATCTAACAAGTTATATGATTCTTAGTTACGGTTTTGAGCAATTTTTCTGTTATGCCAAACAGAGAAAAAATATCCTTCCTTTAACGATGAAATAAAATATTCGTTGCTCCTTAAATAGGATAAAATTAACCCGTATTATCAAGTGAAATAAATTGTAAATCCTTTGTTTTCAGTTACTAATTTTCTTTTACTACACAGGAAATAAGACTGAAGATCTTAACGAAATAATGATGAAAGAAACATTGCATGAGCGTTGTAGAACAAAGTCAAGCAGCAAAAGCTATTATCTAATGTGACAGCAAATTTTGATTTATTTATCTAATATGCCAAATAAACGGTTACTATAATCAGCTCGATAATCAGTGCCTTTGGTGTAATGCATTTCGTAAGCAAATACATAATGCATTATAAGTTGGTTATGATTTTCTTCTGGCGTAACTAAAACTTCTGGCGAGTATGCGCTTGACGCTAGATATTTTGTTACATTGCCTTCCAAACGTCAAGCATGAGACGCAAATTCTGAGCTTCGAAACTCGAACTAGCAAAGTAGTTGAAACGTTTGTTAAAGCAGTTTCAATTTCATTGGATGAAATTTATAGTGGCTGTAGAAGGGAATATACAAATATCTTATGATATGAGCAGTTAATGATTTAATATCCACAGCTAAGCAAATTAAGCATTGGTTGAAGATAACGCTTTTCTGAGGACGCTTTTGAATAATAACTGAAAATACGTTTTGAAAAATTATTCTGATTATATTTTGTTTAGATAAGATTTAATATAGCTTACTTTTACTTAGATATCGTTAAAATGAGATGACTGAACAATTTTTAATGCTGATATGGGTCTGAAGGTCTTGAAGTAGAACAGCTTATTACAGATGTAGCTATTTTACAGTCACGTGCAAAAGTTTGAGACCAGTAGCCGCTCTCTTGTATTTTAATAGATTGCATCATTTTCGCTCGTGGTTGCATTAGACGTTTTCTACAGCTATAAATATAACGTGCCTGTCTCGTTTATCAAAGTTCTCGCTTATCGAGTTCGTTATTGGATTTTGCGTACACAGTGCTGTTGTCTAATTGTTGTAACGTGTAAAAAACCTTCAATTACTGTTGAAAATCGGGCAAAAATAGTGTCCCTGCATGAAGTTGTAGAGACATTAGGTTAATACGAAGCAGGAGACATGAAAAATGAGCAACGCCTTCGCCGGGAATCGAACCACGGACCTCTCGGTTACGCGTCGAGCATGCAGACCACTACACCACGAAGGCATGCGAAGAAGGCGGGAGAAATACCTTATATACTCCCCCTTTTAAAGGGCGACTGGGGTTTTGGGGACCCAATCGCCAAATCGCGGTGGTGGAGAATCATCATCCACCACCTTTTTAGTTCGGGCGTCAGTGTAGAGACAGGTTAATACGTGTCAGTGTAGAGACATTAGGTTAATACGAAGCAGGAGACATGAAAAATGAGCAACGCCTTCGCCGGGAATCGAACCACGGACCTCTCGGTTACGCGTCGAACATGCAGACCACTACACCACGAAGGCATGCGAAGAAGGCGGGAGAAATACCTTATAAAGTTGGCTTTTCTGAACGGGAAATAAGTTTGAAGTTAAATGTCAGCAAGACAGGTGTGTATCAATCTATGAGTAAATTCAAAATTTCGGGAAATTATACGGATCTTAAGGGAAGTGGTCTCCCAAGAAAAACTTGTACATGTGATGATCGTGTAATAAGGAGGATGGTCACTCGATATCCAAAAACCTTCTGCAATAAAATTAGAGCTGCTCTGACTGCAAAGGGTACCAACGTCAGTTCGAATACTATTTCAAGAAGTTTGACTAAAGTTTATGGCTTATTTTCCTATAAACCTGCAAAGAAACCTCGATTTACTCAAAATACTAAAAAGAAACGACTGACTTTTGCTAGACAATATCAGAATTGGGCAGAACAATAGTGGAGGAGTACAGTGTTAGTTTCCAATGAGTCAAGTGTGCAGCAATTTTCTACACGTGCTAAATATATTCGCCGCCCATTTGGAAAAAGATATGATGACAGATATACGATTTCAACAGTGAAACACCCTCCAAACCAGATGATATGGGATGCAATGTCTGCGTCTGGTACTGCTGCTATATTTCTCGCCACCTAAAACCACGATGAAGGGCAGTCGGTACCTTAATTTGTTACATGACAAGTTGGAGCTTCACATGGATGTTCACAGATGTTCAATTTTCCTGCATGACGGGGCTCTGTGTCACAGGGCAAGGATTGTTAAGAACTATCTGTGGGCTACTCAAATCCAAGTGCTTTATTGGCCAGGTAACAGCCCAGATTTGAATTCCATAGAGAATTTGTCGCGTATTGTGAAAAATAAAGTCGCAGAGAAGCTACCATCTAATGCTACAGAACTTGTTGAAGCAATAAAGCATGTGTGGCGTACAGAGATTTCTCAAGCTTACTGGCAGTCCCTTGTTTATAGAGTGCCTAAAAGGACTGCAGAAGTGATAAAAAATAAAGGAGGTCCGAGAAAATACTGACTATACCTCAATAACCTTGTAAGTCTATTTTGTTCATTTACAACATGTGTTTTTGTTGCGTAATTTCAACAAATCTGATTTTCCTATGTGTGGACTTAAACTTTTGCACACGACTGTATTTGACATTGCGCACTTTGAAATTGCTCGCCTTTGGAAACAATTTCAAACGATTTAGTCTACTGTACGGAGACCTATTCCTCATCCAAGAGTTATCGCATATTCCTATGATAAGCAGTATATAGTTTTACAGGCTAAGCTTAATCAACAAACGACCACATAAAGCCTAAGAACAATGATTACTGCTGTAACCCTAGAGGGCAGATAGCTGAAATTATTGCGCAACGAGAACTACAAATATGAAACGGACGGTATGCCCAGATACCATGGGTTGAGCAGTTTAGTACAGTCATTACTATGCATAAATGTAGATAAATGATATAAAGTAGCTTTTAAACCTACTTTTATAGCAGAATATAGTGATTTAAATGGATGTGCCAATTCCAATGAAAATTTCCTACTGATTTTATTATTCTCGTTTACTTATTTTTTCCCTAAAACTTTCAAATATGTTTCAAAACAGTATTCACTATTGTTTCAGTATATGACTAATTTAACCCGAGTAATAATGAATTTGATTTTCCGTGTTAATTTCATTTTCCATGTTTCTAATGTAAAAATATGTCACGAAAAAGTTGGTCTCACATTTTTTCTTTGCATTTGAAAAAATAGGCAAAAATAAAATATCTTTGACCAATAGCTCGTAAAAAGAATACGCGTGCCTGTTCTACAACTTTTCCATTAAGTCTGAGAAGTTAAAATGTGGGTTGATCTGTGCAAACCACTAAATTGCAAGATGCAAATTTTAATAGAATCGATTCTGCTAGCATTGTTTCCTTGCAACAAATTCATTGGCTTTTCCTGAATATGTAACTTGTCACATTCTACTATTTTCATTATAATCTGAAAATTATCTTAGGCTTATTATTGTAATATCTACAGGTGTTACTTAATTTTTATGCCCAGAAAATGTCAAACAAAATTCGAACATTTACTCCAAACATAACTGTTGCTTATTCTAAAAGGCCATTTTTTTCAAATGAATTAATTTGAACTTTATTATCCTCTGTTCTATTCAATAATGTTATAACAGCCACCACTTTCATTATCACTATATTACTCATCCATTTCAAACGATGAATCTTCATCAGTTTCAGTGTCTACTACCTCAGTCCACAAGGGCTCATTCTTTTTTCACGTGCAACAGGTATAGTTATTCATGAAATAAAAAAAAATTAAAACAGTATTTTAAACAAATTTCTGGGCAATATTAATAAAATAAATTGAACTTTACTTTGACAGTGAATAAAGTAGTGATCAACGCCAACTGAAAGTCAAATCCTGAACGTTAATTATTTTCTTAATATGTGAAAGCACGTTGAATCATCGTGGATGCCAAACACGCAAATTCTTTCTCAAAAGAAAGAGGGAGAAAAAAGAGAGAGAGATAGAGAAAATAGTTTCGAAGAAAGCGTTTGCAGATGTAGACAGGTGTAAGAAGCAGTTGCTGAAAGGAAAAGAATTTTAGGGTGAGTAGGTTTCTCTGAGATCGAACTTTTATTGAGCTGGGTTTGCTAGACTCCAACCTAGCGTTCTCGCGCATTAAATAGTTTGATAGTTTTTGTTGTGACCCTCTAATAAAGATTCCCCATTTCCATTTTAGTTTTACTCTAATTTTTGTCATCTGCTAATGAGTATAAACCGAATGAAAATAATTAATTTACTTTAAACTTGTGTTGTTTGAGTTAAAGTATCACGGTCTGAGAGGTAGCACAAAACTCTCCAGAAGCCTCATAGTTTCTAGCCAATAGGGCTTTAGAGAGGTAGATAGGGCAAATGATAAGGTGCCTAATGCAGAGAGGTACCTTAGGTATAATCAAGATATATTGAGAACACCTACTTACATATACGATAAAAGAGGCCCTTTTTTTCCTTGTTCGATGCTTTTCTAAACTTTTCTTCTTTTAATTTGAACTATGAATTATCTTTCCCTTTAGCCCTATTGCATTTTCTAGTGCCATTCTGAAAGAAAACACAAACAAAAATAGTTTTAATTCACTCTTCACTATACACATTTATCACGTTTTACCAAAGAATATTAAAAAGAGATGCAATTTACAAGCACACAATTCAAAACAATTTGGGATAAATGAACCCTGAATAAGTTCTTGATAAATGCTTTATTTCAGAAAGACTGGAGCTAAAATTTGATATTGCACGTAGCGATGACTGTAACATTAGTGATTTTTGCAGTTTATCCAATATTATTATTATGAAAATAACCATGTTTAAGAGCAGATATATTTAATTAGATTTGAAGCTCCACATTTACAAAACATTATAACACACGGACATAAAGTAAAAAAATAATATTCTTAAGAATTGCAGCTATTGTTTTTAATTAATAAGGCAGATTAAATATGAAGAATATTTTACGTTTGTCGAACGGCAACAGACTCGAGTGAAAGAACACAAAATCGTGTTTCAAGACTAATAGCCATTTTAGACTAAATAAATAAAAGTAAAATAAATTTGAGCACTGCAAGAAATCTACAAAGATTGGTAAATATCTTAACATTGAGAGAAATCTCTGAGGACTGATAAATATTTTAGAGAAAAACCATAAGATAATTCTAATGATAAATCTTACTTCCGTATTGCTTCTACAAACACTCAAATAGCGATCTACTCTTCTGTTTTAGTTCCTGACAACACAGAAACATTCTGTCTAGATGAGAAGTACACATGTGATCATTATTTTGGTGAAAGTATTACAGGTGATAATTCTGTATCTGCAGTTCAAAGTATCAATGTTTTTCTCAATTTATCTAACTAACTTTTCTAAAACTAGCACTTTCATTAAATTCATGAGAAAGCCATGGCTACTTGATTTTTCGGCTGAAGCAAAGAATTAAATGCGCAACTCTGTATACAATGCAAGGTGTCTGACCATTTGATGATAAAGACAAGTTCAAAAAATAACAGCAGTAATAATGAATGAATAAAAGAGGAACAAAGAAATGTGCACAATTCAACCTATGTACATCTGTACATTTTTGCATAAATTAAAAATAACTATTTCAAACATAATAATAAATTTCTTATAAAAATTAATTAATTACAGCTTTAAATACTGAGAAAAATGACTTATATAATAAATAAAGTTTTACAATAAAAGCATTAAAAATGTTCTTTTTGATAAATGTCATATGATGTTGAAATGATATAAAATATTACTGTACTGATTTTTAAAGCATTTTAATAAGCTAATGTTCTTGCTTTTAACGAAGAAAAGCTAATGAATGTTTTTTTATTTTTCAAAATCTATTTTATCACTTAGTTCATGTATATAAAGAATGGCCATGTTAGAAAGTTTTTCTTGATCTAGTGAAGATCTAATATAATTATTTTTTATTTTAAGTTTGCTGAAACTCTTAGCACCGCTAGCAGCAATAACTGGCAATGTTAAAAATATTATTAACGCTTTTTCCAAATTAGGATACGACTAAACTAAAATTATAATTGTGAATTATTTTTTAAAAATATAAGTTTTTAGCTACTTTAGCATGTAAAATTATTGAAATAGAGAAGTTTTTAAAATTAGAAGTTTCTGACTGAAGTTCTGCATCGTTTAATAGAAATATTTAAGAGCTAAACAACAAATTACTTAAATCCAATGAAATTAATTTTTTAACAGTTAGGAAAACATATTTTGCTTAACTTTGTCATATGTGCATTTCAGTTGCGAGAATAAAACATATAACACTTCTTTGATATGTTTTAGGAAAATAATATTTCTTCATTTTCTTATCGATTCATTTCTGAGAACCTGATTTATTATCCTTTCTTTCTCGTTTCTGTTCATCTCGTTAAATCGAATTCCTTCCTCAAATTCTGTTTTAAACGTATTTCGTTTTGTTTTTGTTTATGGCAAAGCACTGGAAGGCTAAATCCTAAGAAGATGAATACCTTCGTGGAGGACTTTCCACGAAGCGGGATTCGAACCTCGGAGCGGTTAGCGGGATTCGAACCTCGGATCAAACTCCACTCTTCAGCGACTTTACCCTAAGATGCTCCTTAATATAAGTTAAATCTCTAAAACTAAATTTTTAGATTTCTCAAGAATACTTTCGAGAAATATTTTCTTTCATCTGCTCTAAAAATGTCATAATTTCCCTGTTAGGCGACTGAGTTCATTAGACAGTATTTGTTCTTTTTTTTTCTGAACTATTAAATTTCATGTAGGTAACCTACATAAAAGTGTAAAATTAACTTGCTGCGAAATGCTAGTATTTTCATCCCATAGTAATGATTTATCATTTGATGTCAATATTTTTTAATAATCAATGTACTTTGGTTATTTGTAGATACAGCTCTTTAAAAGAGCATTTTTCCTGATGCAATCACATATAAGTGCTACCAACTTTAAAAACAAGAAACTATTATGAAAGAAATAACAGAAAAATTATTATGAAACTATTTAAACTATTATTATTAGTAGTAAAATCTCATTTAATTTATTGTGACTATTAGGCAACAACATAGACAGATATACCTCTCTGGAGAAACTTGTTTAGAGAGTGTTGTCCTATAAAGGAAAATTCACAAATTTTCAATACGAGTTGTGATTTCGATATTAAAATTTGAAATAAATTTCTGCTACAGTTAACTTTATTAAAGCTCGAAATCCGTAACAACTCTAAGTTAACTAGCTTAATTTAACTCTTAATTTCACTACTATATAGATCGTAACACCCATGTTAACTGTACATGTGTTTCATTCTGAAACCATTCGGCTTTCTTAAAATTATTTTGATATATTTGCATTGCTTGTTTGAATTCTGTTACGTATAATGAATCTTAAAGCCTCTTCATATTACGTTTCTTCACCTTCAATATAGAGTAACAAATAATTCATCCCAATATGTTATGTAAATTTCCAACTTTCATTTTAAAAGATATTCCTAATTTCAAAAATTTTTCTTAGCATAAACTAAATAATAATTCTATTTTTCGTGCCCACAAGTGGTAGCTTTGGCAGCATATCCTGGTGCGGTTCATTCCTGGAACGTGTTGATTAGAGTATAATTTTCGGAATTTTCCCATGCGTAACTTGAATGCCAGACAGTTTCCTTAGAACAGCCTCCGCAAAAGCGTCCTTCGTAAAGTAGATAACTTCGAGTATTTTACTATAATAAATTAATCTAAGAATTAGACTTCAATAGACGCACACGTTTCATTCAGTCAAATGAATTTTTATTGCAAAAAAGGCTTATTTGAGCTTGAGCAGCATTCTAAGCTCAAATAAGCCAGCTAATAAGATACGCGCTAGCTAATTATAGCTTAAATGCAGCAATAGAATGGATCCCAGATAATATTTTTATATGTTTTCGTTCCCATCACATCTCTACAATACAAACGCAATATTAAAATTAATAAGATTTAATAATGTTTCCTGATTTACTTTAAACGCATCTCATCAATCAGCGCAGGGGAGCTGTAATCTGTTAAATTTAACCCATATCATATATTTTTTGGATTAATTTTTATTCACAAGAATAAACAAGTTTGTCCCATGGTCTAACATATTTTGAAGTTAAATTTTAGATTTTTGTAATATACATTTGTAACATACATTTTTGCACTGACACATTTACACGCTCGATTGCGTCTCTTTTTTCCACAATTCAATCTTTCCGAAACAGTATTTTGTTTTTGATTTCTTAAACGAGAAACTTATTTCATAAAAATATATTTTTATATCAGTTGCATTAGAATCAATGGACCAAAACTGAATTTTTTAAAATACGTTCTTTCATATATTATTCATCGTCTTTCATATAGTATCATTCATCGTCTTTCATATAGTATCATTCATCGGTTGTATTAAAATTCCTCCATTGGTTATTTTAAAATTAGAAAAACAATGTGTCTTCCTAAAAAATTAAAACTTTTAAACATCCTTTTTCATTTCTTTGATACTAAAAATATTATTTTATTGTTTCATTTTTAGCTGTAGAGCAATTCAAAAAAAGGTAAATGATGACAACTTTATATTTCTCATTCCAGTTTTCACAAAAAATAATAAGACGAATCCTTTAATCTGTCCAGAAATAACCGTAAACGAAACAAATGTAGAGTTCTGTCTCAAAATTAAATATGGATACAGTGGCATAAAACATCGAATCGCTCATCTAATGCAATGAGAAATTTTACACAGTAAAGGACACAAAAGACTGATGATATGTTACTTTCATTTTCAAATATCTTTGCTCAGTTTCCCGAATGCTTTTTCAGTGAGCCTTTTTGATTTATGTCTGCTCAGAATAAAGGGGCATGTAAAATTACATTAATGTTGACAGCATGGTGTTTTCTAGGCTAATTTAGTTTATGCAGCAATGTGTTAGCGTAAGCTGGCATAAGTTAACTTCAGTGAGTTAGATCAAACTATAAATTTTAATTAGGAAACAGCATACTGTGAAACTTTGAAAAACTGATGAAGAACCTTTTTTTGAAAAATTGAAACTCGGCATTTTTTATTAATTCTTCTCTGAGTCTGTCAGGACTGAGTGTTTTGTGCGTAGATTTGGCAAACATCTTAAAGTAACTCCTTAAAGTCCTTAAGTCCTGATCTGAAACAGGGAGCTGAAATCAGCTATGTTCTGATGTAGATACTGTGCTGAATAATAACTGCACTTGAAAGGGATTTAAAATCCTCTTTCATTAAAGCAATATTATTTACAATTCCCTTCTCAACTCGGGAGGAATACAGAAAGTAAAAGAACCACACTTGGGTCTAAATGAACAATCAGATAAATTTAAACTAAGCTAAATAGAAATTTAATTGATATTTGCTCACAGAGCTCTTCGCGGAGTTGGCCTCTAACTAAATGGTGCGTAGCAAGAAATACTAATACTAGCGCACTTAGATTTATTTCAATAAGCAATCACGTAGTAAGCACTGTGGCTTATAACTTATCTGCTAGCTGGTCAGGCGAACGTCGAATAGAATGACCGTGATCTGAGACTAAAAGCTCTCTCACACTGAGAGGTTTCTACCTCTGGTTTAAATAGAACTTGGCTCCACTTCAAATTAGCATAAGCTGAAAACGCGCGCTTCTTCTGACGGGAAGTTGAAACTGAGAAGAGGTAGAAAGATTTAAATTAAAATAAAACTTTGTTAGTTTAACTAAAACCTTACAAGTCTATCTAGATAGTTTATAAGACAGAATCCTTTTGAAAATTTTTTGGTGTATTTTAAACGTGAAAGTTAAAACTCATAATTTCTTTTTTAAATGAATTTTCAAGTTACCATAAGTAATTTGGCGTCCTTTCTTATTGTTCAAGTGAGGCATTTGCTACATCCATGACCCGACTCTGGTCATGAGTCGTGTTATTTTTAAGTAGCAGTTTAAACAATTATAGTTAAGCGGAGCCAAATTTTGCTCCTTATTGAAATTGATTTTTTAATCTAAATAACTAGGCCAGATCTCGGCAACTTAAAGCAAATATACCAAGGACGGCACGTAGTTATACAACTGCCTACTAAGCATCGGCTTTTTTACTGCTGTCATTTCACTAACGTTTAACAGGTAAATAAATTATTCACCGGCTGTGTGGAAGACAGCCGTTATCTACCTTCGGCATCAAGGGCTCATTCAGTTGCTGTATAAATACAAACTGAAGTGTTTGTTATCAATCCAAGTTCTCTAAATACCAGTTACACTCGCTATTTAAACTTGTTGCTAGTAAGCACTTTGGTAACAGCTGAAAAGTAAAAAGGACGGAAAAGAATAACATAAATACTAACTAATTAAATATACCTTATACAGCTATGTGTCAAATATAAGTTATTTTATATGTGGAATACTTTTTAAGTTCAGTTTTTTTATGACATCAGTGACTGTTTTCATTACGGACTCGTGTAACCCAAGGAACGACCATTTACGTTGAGGTTCTTAATATTGTATTTATAATTACATTACATGTAATATGTAACATTAAGGTCATAGAATTTTATTCTGAAATAATTTTCTATAATAGATCTAATTGCTTTAGTTTTTAAGGAACGAGAGTGACGATCGAACTCTCTCTCAGTCTGGTGCTTGGAAAGAATGCACATAAAACATATTAAAAAAAGTTATCATTATTTTCACATTCTTTACTGTTTCTTTCTCGCCCCCTCCAAAAAAAAAGCCTCATTTTTATTTTCACAATTATATCTTTTTCTTTCATTTCAGTTCTTCCTTGGTACCAGGGAGAAATGTAGCCTTCGAAAATATTTTAGTAAAATATACACTTCAAAAAAATACATCATTTGACGTAGCAAAAGCATCGTTAATAAAACTAAACTCCGGAAAACTTCGGTATAAAACGTATACACTTGATATAAAACGTATACCAAACAAATTACACCAGTATATGATCGCTGTCATATGGCGGCACTTTCGATGCTCAGCTGGCGGCTTTCGATTCGATTAAGGTCGCATGGCCTTCAACGTTATTGCCATTTATCTATAGCCACATACTATTCTCATCTAGACAAAGATACGGTTCGGGAAATATTAGTAGCGATAAGCTCGAGAAAAATGAACTGATGTGTTAAATAGTATTATGCGTCAATAATTTTAAAATATTAAATTTAACTCATGAAAAAAAAGAACTACATATATATTTTGAAGGAATTAAATATGTGGACATATCTTTGGTCTCATCTTCTTTGGAAACTCAAATCCTACTTATGACATAGTAAGTGTAATGAAATGAAAGACTAAAAAGAAGTTATGACAGCCATCAATATTTTTACTCCCTTGAAACATAATAAAATTTGTGATTGTGATAGTCCTACAAAATGAAAATTTTATTTCAAAATTGTTATTGTATTACATTCCTTGTCAGTCGTCATTACATACAATATTAAAAAGTAGGCACAACAGCTGCTATAAAAATTGAAATGAAGGAACCAATTACCTGTAGTAGAAGTTCAGCTTTTGTTCATATATTGACAGTGATACAAAATACAGATATTTGATGCCTAATATGTTAGGATTATCATTTTTTAACTATGCAACGACTTCTCCAAGTATGCCTTGCATTTAAATCGCAATAATCTATCATTCTGGACCCCCTCATGATTGAAATTGGTTTGAGACCATAAATCTACTTCTGCTTAATGGTGATACATGTCTTCGTACTCAGTGAAGTTGTTAATTGGTAATAAAGCTGCTTTCTTCAATAGCAAAGTATGTATAAGAATTTTTCCCTTGTATACTTTCCTATAATTTACGTTTTTTTCATAAATTCATACAGTTTGCACGCTTGCCTTCCGAAACATTTATTATTAAGATGAGAATGTTCGAGGATATCTACTTAAAGAAAAATATTAGTAATTAATCAAATAAAAAGTATTTAAAAGCATAAAAAGTAAACACTTAGAAAAGAGAAAAAAGGCATTTTTTCATATAGAAAACCATACTTCATTCATACACAAAGCCACCATCTTTGGCGAAGATCGATAATCACTACTGTAGAGCTCAATAAACTTGACTAAATAACTCTAAAAGAAGCAAAAGGCATAAAAATGAAGAAGCAAAAGTGCTTGGAAAAAATGCTCCGCATATCAGATTTTTAATACTTTTGTTTCGATTAATCTGACAAAATTAGAGCAGACTGCATTTTCTGAAGAGAAACGATTACAGAGATAGCGTCTCAGATACAGAAGGAAGTTAATTCACTGCGGAGATAATACACGTGCTCAATCGTCACAAGGCTCAAGTACTACTCCTTACTTTCTACACCCAATGACACTGAGCTACTTTGAAAAATACTATTTCTTAGATTAATGTGTTAATACTTTTATGCCGTTTTCTTTGAATCCTAAAAATAAGTACAGCCTACTTCATTTACTCAACATTATTGCATTTAGAGAAACATAAAAGAATTCGTTGTGAAGGATTCGTTGCTCATTTTTTAGTAACTGTTCTCCTAAATGTAAAAGAATTTCTCGTCAATTACCCAATTTAGAAGTTAATTACTTTTGCAGGTAATTTGAAACGAAGTTACAGGTTTAATTACAAGTGACCAAGTCTTAAATAAAATTACCAGCATGTGAATATACGATCGTTTAAACGTGTTGAAGAGCATTCAAATTAAATGCTCAGAATCAGAAAGCGAAAATAACCTAAAGAGCAGAGAAAAGACTGCGCCATTAAATCAGTTAAAATCATTGATGCGAATATATTTATACGACTCTATTTCAAATAAATAAATTGACAGCTAATACGGAAGCCATTTAACATTTATAAAACGTGGTTTAACTAAGGGACTGTCAAGCGTAAAATAAACAGAAATTGGAACTAAATGCCGCAATAGAAAGCTTAAAATCACGGAAATAATGATACCGAGAGATTGAACTTTAAGTTGATTTCAAAGAAGCGCTGTGTACAAGCATCGGTAAATAAAATCTAAGCATTTATAGCCATTAAAGGGCAAACATGAGTGTTGGAAGGAGGCTGTAATTGAATGTAATATTATAATCTTCATTTCCCGTTTAAATGTATTAGAAATCCGACTATACGTGAAGAGATTTTCCTTCCCTCTCCTTTCATTATTTTCGAATTTAAAAGCTGAAATTAATAGACCTTTCCGTTATTTTAATTTGGTGTCGTCAGTAATAAGGCGCACGTGCAATGCTAATCACTCATTTCATTTTCACTCTCCAAATTACAAGTTGTGAAATATTTTGTAGTGTTTATAGAATGTTTAAAAGTTATTTTTCCCGTTTAGACTACCCTCTTGCCTTTTGTTACTATGAGAAATTTAATCAAAAAAATGATAATTAGACTATGATGTCACATTATAATTTTCATCGATATTCTTCATTAATAGAGTTACACGTATTATCTTACACTTTAGAAGTATGACTAGAGCTCATTATTATATGGCATTGTTGCGCTTGTAGTAGAATGAAATATGGATAACCATTGCATCCACTATCTATGTATACAAATATTTGTCAAGCATTTTTTCAAAATATGTAGCGGTCAAAGAATTCTGCAGATTTTGCGTAAGATTACGAGAAGAGCTTTTAAGCAGCGTAATTTCCTTTTTCTTTTCTTTTTTTTTTAAATGTTTCGTTAAGTATCCTCAACAATTTGGGAACGTACTTTTTATTTCCTAGAGAATGCGCATCAGAACTTGATTTCATTTTGCAAATATATTAATTACTGAAATTTTATCAAGTATTCAGTTATTGGTAAAACTTTATTGTATTCTTCTATAATTCTCTTGTTCTGTATGTTTTAGAACATTATCTTGTTGAATGATAAATGACACTCCAAATGTTAATTCTCTAGTACTCTTATGCATTCTTTTGTAATGTTAGCACATTTGCTTTGATCCAATTTACCTCGACCAGATATCTTACTCCCGAGGTACTACTTGCTGCTGTTCATACAGCCCCAGACTACCACTTTTTATGCTCCTGATTTCTAAGTTTTGATTCGTCAATTACTCGTTTTTAAGAACTCAAGACGACTCTACACTACTTTACTGTCAACTTCTAGAACCATGAAGAGCGACAGACGACTTTCTGTCCCGTCCTACTTTTAAAAGTACAGTGAACACCAGTTCAGATGAAAATGTGAAATAAACTTGTTTATTAACACGTCAGCCTGACGTTTGCGAAAGCTATAAAATAATAAAAAACGGAAAAGACCACTACTTGAGGTAAACGAAGAACAAAGTTCCAGTCAAATTAAAATATTAAATAGGAAGTGACATGCACTTACTATGGCTTGATCATGAAGAAACGGCAATTACCGAAGCCGATAAAATTTTATAGCAGGCAGATGTAACAGAGTAACCGGCCAGTGATGCTACCAAAGGCTCTCTCCTAACTCAAGAAATCTGATCTTAACATAAAAATTAATATTAACTAATCTGGACCATGAAGCAAATTAGTTAATATTAATACGTCAGCTAATTTGCATCGTATCGGTAGTGGGCAAAAGTAAAAATGATAGTATAAGCAAAATAATAAGGTTAATAACTGTGTTAATTAACATAATACCATACAAAATTAGGAAAGGTCTTTTTTTCTTTCGACACATGGTTTATATCGACTCTTAACAGAACTTTTTGTACTATATATTAATAGTGGTTCTTCGCGTTATGTGACGCTCTATTGGCATAATGGTAAAGATGCCGTTTGCTTTCAGCCCGGGTCAAATCCCTGAGTACGCATGAATGTTTGTAAGTGTATAGTATCTTTGGGCATGGAGGCATTTAAAATGATTTGAGCCGAAAATCCACTCGAAAGGTAGGTGGAAGGGGAAGAGAGCTCGATGAAACGGAGCTGGGCAAATTCCTAGTCACCTATAAGATGCTCCTGGCTTAAGTCAACGATAGGTGCAACTCTTGCCTCTTGGCCAAGATAAAATTCGGAAACTTGATGTTACTGTCAGATAAGACAAAGCAACAACTTAAACCGGTATCACATCTATAACCCCTCCTCAACAGTGCATCGAAAGAAACATTTTCCAGAATATTTGTTTTCGGGATATCTGATTGGTTATTTATGGAAAACCGGTTCTTTGGTGAAATCGTACAAGGGACAAAGCTTCAAGGGAAACATTTTCAGTTCAGTTTAAAAAAGTCCTGCTTAGTTAGCCGGGATACCGTTTTCAACGAAAGATGCTTCGGCTAGAAACTGTCTAATGATTAGAAAAGGATAGGCTTGTTTCTCGGAAAAAATTCTTCTAGCCTCGCAAGTCGTTAGATGTGATAACTCCATTACGTAATGTCGATTCATATTCCTTAGAATAAATTCTTTAAAATGTAATATTTTGAAGTGTTAGCTCCCCATTTTAGACCAATTTGGTTGAATGTTTTAAAAAATTAATTCTCGAATTTTTGTCAAAATTTTCTTTAAATCTCCCTTTTCTCCTGAGACCCAGCAAAAAGTTTCGACTCAGTTTATCAGGTCATAATAAATTTATAATTTGTGAAATAGTAGACTTTGATTTTTTTAGCAATTTTACCTAAATTTAAGTAGTAAATCATTGTTTCCCGATTTAATAAATAGCTCACAATTATTTTAGTTAATATCCTTATTGTCACCATCAAATGTGATTTATATAAATGCTTACTAGCGTAATTCTAAAGAATTTTCAGTCAGTCGTCAAGCTATCGTTTGTAGCTGCAGGGTAGTTAGATCACGCGTTTATCCTAGTATCATTAGCGCATAACGTACCAAGATGCTTTTGGACCATTTTATTTCTTCTGAATACTTATGACAATGAGTATCGTAACTAGAAAAAACTTAACATTTTTAATTTGCATATTATCTATTTCACATTACCTGCCAAAATTAAAGGACATTCACAGAAATACAACTTAAAAGTTATTTACTGAAAAATAATTAAAAATAATATATCAAAAGCATTTTTCCAATTGGTTAACCTCAAAACTGAAATTTTGTCAGTCGAATTATGGAATTTTAAAATTATGACAAAATAATCTCCCATATTTTAAAACAAATATTTCTTTAACATGGTGTATAAGTCATCACTGACAGAAATGCAAAGCTCATATCTTGACTTCATAGAATTTACTAAATTTTTGAAGAAGTTTTTTGACATCGCAAACCACTCTTCTGAAAGTTAACTGTTCCGTTCCTGGGAAGTCTAAAGAGCATTTAATGCGATGCAGTTTGGACATCCTATAATGCTCAATTGGTTTCAAGTGTCTGATAAGCAAGTTCGTCTGTCCATTCTAGGGATTTATTTTGTTTCCAAGTATTATGACAACAGATATGCTCAACGCAGACTACCTCTGTCATCCATTAGCAAAGAATATAAAGCAACATTATCCCTAAATAGCTCTCGCACAACCTCGTCCACATATCTGTAATCACTTGCAGAATCTCCATCAAAGATATACAGATTTATGCGACCATTTTCAAAATTCCCATCCAAAATCATAAAACCGCTTCCATGCAAATGGGAACTTTCATTGTCATGGGAAAGCAAGTCGCGAAATCCTCCCTTCCCCCAAATAAAATAAAACTGAAATCCATACTATAGCAGTATTCGTTCAGTAAACAGTATACGGTCCCATTTCTCTTGGTTCTACTGAACATCACGACGGCATCACCTTAAACGGGCCCATTTGGAAGATAAAGGGAATAGAACAAAAACCATAGGTTTTTTTCACTTAAAATCTAACCTCGTGATGTCTGTGGAGCACTAGAACGTCTGTTTCCTCCTCTTGTCGCAGCCTGAAATTCTAAAGCCAAATTTCTAGTAGTTACTTCATGGTTTCTTCGAGTCGACAATGACAGAAAATGATCGGCAAACACAGCTGTTGCTCTTAGCCGCTGCCTACTGATTCACTCTTAAAAAGTAGTTCTATGCTCTGGATATGACAGTTTGAAGTATAAGCAGATCTTTAAAGACCTCTGTGTTTGCCCCTGCCAAATCTACCAATGGGCTGCCAATTTTACCTTGCATTTTTCTTTGCCTTTGAGGTATAAGTAAAGAGGATTGACGAAAATTTAAAAAAACACTGCGACTGCTATATCCGTACGTTGCTCAATACCTTGTCAGGCACCTAATTTGTATATTTCATGTGTTTACCTACTAGCAGATGTGCAGTTTTGCTTTCCGCTGCAGCTACTTATCATAAATAATTACAGCATTGAACATTGGTGTAGAATTTTAATCAATGAGCAAATTCTTCAACTTTGACGCTTTTCAAACATATCCAGATGAATTTAAAATTGTACCTAACATACGTATAGCGACTTTACTCATCACGTTTTATCCGAAAGCATTCTTTTTGGATTGGTCATCTATATGAGTTGCCATTGAATACTCTAAGATAATAAAAGTGTCGTTTCTAATTTCTTAACTTATTTTTAGTCTAAAAAATGCGTTTTTTTAAACAATGCTGGTTAGATATTTTATTTTATGTGTAAAATTAAGTTGCTTTTTTCACCTTCAAGCACTTAACTTCCGTGGAAAAAATGAATGAGTTACATTTTTGAAAAGACCAAAACAATTTCCCTAGCAGCATCATTTAAGAAATTGAAAAACGTATCCATTGTTCAAAATGCCTACTTACAGGTTAATAATTTTTAAAAAGTAATTTTTTATATTTTATAAAAAATAAGCACAAGAAAATTATTTTCAAATATTAATATTAACTTTAAATGTAGACAGGTACTCAAGTACCTATATTTACATAATTTCAGTTATATATTATCCATAAAAACATATTATTAAAATTGTTCTAGAATTTCTAGACTTGAAAACGAAATCAATGCGCTTACAAAACGAAACTAACTTAAAACCTAGAAACAGCTACATATTTCAAAAGTAATTAAATCATAAGTTTTGATATATGTTCCTCAAATAATTAAATCATATGTTCTCTTGAATATATATTTTGCTTGAAAGCTGCTTCGCCTAAACTTCAGGTAAATATTAGTGGAATGTCTCTAAGGATCTCGAATTTTAGATACATATCATAAACAAACTGAAAGTTACATTTGTATAATCCTGGTAGAACTCGAATGAAAAAGTGAATCCTGAATTAAAATCGCGCCAAAAATGATATTCTCATTCATTAAATAAAAATGTTTAAAAAAGACGTTTCCTTATGTTAAATATGCAAAAATGCCCTAAGAGAGGAGAAATGTACGAGATTTTAACTTAAGGTTCCTTCTCATTTCTTTCTTAATTAGTGAGGAATTTGTAGTGAATAACTCACTAGGGGGTGGGAATAGGTCAGTTTTTCACCCAGCCTTCAATTCTAAATCTTCAAAATGTGTGACGTCACTGACCATTTTTACGTCAATCTGGAAGCTCTCGTGAGAACTAGCGGCTGAATTTTGCTTCTCTAAATGACGTCATATGACGTCAGAGAGAGCGCAATAACGCGTCATATTTGCCTACACATAACAAGGTAGCCAGTAATATTTGCTTTTGTTGTTTTACACTGAAAAGCAATCCCCTCAGAGATTATTAAGAATATTTTCTCACACAGTTACTAGCACCTTTGTGCTCGACTTCTATTTTACAGAAATTCATAGTAAAACAAGAAGGCAATGGAGTCATTCTTCCTATTCAAGTTTAAATAATAACTCAAAATTCCTCTTTCCAATGCTCCACACCAAGGAATTCATCTTAAAATCAAGCTTTAAATGGAATAGTGTTCGTTTCCCATCTTTGCTGCAAATAGCCTCAGAGGAGTTGGTCTTGGAAACAGTTATTATTCTTTGCAATAACTGTCCAGGAAATATGAAATGAAGATTTATTTATTTGTTACTTAACACTATTTTCTAATCTCAAATTTTGCGCCAATATATAACTTGAAATCCTTTTTTCAACATTATGGCAATTATTTCTGTTTATGTTTTACACATGGTTTATTAACATTCTTTGCCATAAATCAAAGAAAAAGAAGAAAATTGTTGAAGTTCAGATATATATATATATATATATACATATCTATATTTAGATCTAAATTTGGTCAATATCCTTATCATATCATAAACTGCAAATTTAAGTATAATGCATTTCCACTACTATTAGCTAGTGCTTGTAGGGCAATTTTTTTCATCTGCATTTTTCCTTTTACTACTGCCAGTACTTTCAAAATAATATTATTTCAAATACTTTCCATTTTAATAATTTAAAATAATATATATTCTTATTTTACCTTTGATTTTAATTTTTCTATCTACCATTACATATTTGACTTTGTAAATTGGAATTTATGTAGACTTCGAATTATAATTTTTAGTTACCTTTATTGGTTTTCTTAATTTTTACTTTGTTGAAATACTGGAATTTTAATAGGAGTATTCCCTTCTCATTCTTATGATTATATACATATATATGTATACATATACCTTATCAAAAATTAATCGCGTAAAAAAATTAGCATAAAACGATTAATGTCAGGAATAAAATGCTGTAAAAATAAATAGGTAAATTCCACAATATTGAGTGGGGTTTTCGCCAGTGCATTGAATCTTAGCGATGCTCCTTATTACAAATATTTGCTTTTTTGAATGTACTTGGTAGCAATGATAATCTTTTCCCGTGAGACTTCGAACCCAACCCTCCCACCACCACTACCACAAGATCAGGTTTCAGCAAGAGATTTTACTACATCTAAAAGCTACATAGATAACATACATGAACGAGATTATGCTCAAGAGATTTGGTCGGTCAGTTAATTTGCACAGCAGTCTCCTTTTGAATATACTGTTTTAGAGCCTTACTTCAGCAAGGAGAAATATTGTTCTGCAGTTGGACTTTATTTGAATAAATAGGTTATATTTTTTACCTTAAGGCCAGATTCTTATGATTTAGCATTTGGAATTATGACTGAAGCCACCCTTGGGCTATTTAAGTGCATTGTTTCAAGGAAAGCTGGCCAGAGTACGCCATAGGGTTTCATCGATATAAACAAAATAAAACACTTTAATTGAAAGGAAGTGATCTACTAACTTTAACTAATAATGTGGGGTCCTTATTTAAAAAAAATTCTAAATATTTTAGAAGAAATTGTTCTCTTTTTGTGTTTGCGCAAAGGCCAACATAATGGTTCAGGATCTGCATCCTATACCTGTTATCAATTACGCTTCCCCGATAGAAAATATTTGTCATTTTCATGACGTCAAAACCCCGACGCTACTTCTGCCAGAAGTATTCCTTCCACAAATATTAGATAAATGAAAATGGGATCATCATTAATTTGCTCCAAAGGCATAAGTAGCATCGGAACTTTCACGGCAAGTTTAGAAGCGTGTCTTTCATTACGGGGCGGTTCAACTTACAACACTGATACTTTTTGAAACATTCCTGAAATGCGCTGTTTGTTCTATATGACGAGCTAAAGTGGTGAGTGTTACGATTGAGTTCTACAGACATACATTTCAATGTATAATACTGGTACTTTTTGAAACGCATATGCCATAAAATGCACGTTTGCAAGTTGTTCGCATTACGTTTAGAACAATTTATATTTCAGACAACCATCAAATTGTTCATTTTGTCCATATATCTTAGTAAATAATTTTTATTTTGCCATGGTATTGGTTGCAGGAAATAAAAAAACAGGTTTATTAAAATAAAACAGTTTCATTCATATTAAAAATAGTTTTATTAGAATCAAATGTTAAAAATAAGGAAGTTATTTATTTATCAAATAGTGAAAACAATTATTGCTTAAAATTGTTTAGTGCTTAATATAATTGCTTACAATTTCCAAAAATATTTAAAACTTCATGCATATTTTTCAAATGAAATGGTTTTTATATAATTTTTTAAGTTTCATGTTAATCATAAAAATAGTGTGAGACTTTTTAAGAATTTTAAATGGCCTCGTTAAGAGGCATCTGAAATAAAAATATTCAATTAAATGTACTGGAGATTTTAAAGCAAAACATAATATATATATTTAACGAATTCGATTCAAAAATTGGTTATTTAACTATTTCTTGTAAGTAAAAGACCTTTTGGAAATTACATCAAGAAAATCCGTTTTAGTGTCATACACTATTATTATTGTTAAATTGCAGTCCGATAATTCAGTAGCAAAAGGACTTCTTTGTAACGACCACCCCCGTTTTCAGACTGTTCAAACCGAAAGGTGGTCGCCTTAGACAGGTAATGTTCAGTATCAATATTTCTTAGTCTCAGGAATATTGTTTACTTTTAAAAGTCATCGTCTTAGGTGGTCGTCAGAAGAATGTTTGTTCACATAAATTCCATCGATATTGCTGCATTTTTAATAAAAATAAATTCATCAGTTCTAAACATTAACTATCGCAGATTAATTTATTTGCTAGATAAAGAAGATGTGGTAAAATAAATACTGGTCATTCCCAAAAATGTAGAAAGGTCTGTATAACTGCCGATAAAGTGTTTTTTTTCGACAGTTCGATTCGAACAAACAGCTATAACTTGGAATAACTTCTTCAGCCGAACCTAAAGCCATTTCGAATTCAGTATGGCAAATTAGAGTTGTATTTTGAATGCGTTCGGAATTAAAGATCAGTTGGTTCTGTACGGATGCAGTATTGTAAGGGAAGTTTGGCTTCTCTTAATGCCTTTAATTCTCATATGTTTACTTTTGTATTTTATTTGTTACCTAAAAAAAAGCCAAAATATTTTCGAGTTTCTGTTGCTACATTATTCATTGCCGATTTGGTTAAAGTTTTCTTCCAAGATTAAATTTTCAGTTTCACGTTAAGTGAGTAAAATACGAATTTGTGAACATTCTGTTAACCCGTTGATGGTAATGAACGAGCTCAGCTAGCATTCCAGTTACGCTCAGCTAGCATTCCAGTAGGCGCAAGCGAAACAAGCCCGCATTATAAATTTAGGACTGACAGATATCGCACGTATTTGAAAAAAAAAGAATTGTTTAACCTTGAAACCGCCAAGATAGTTAATAACGTCATATAAGGCTCTTAAAAACCCTATATTCAAAATTCATTTTTTCATCATTTTCATATCGTAATTATTCTGAACAGGAAGAGTTATTGAAATAATGTTCAGAAAAGTGAATTTTTCCACCAGAGACAGCAAACTACTCTAAAATCACTGTACCGAATATTTATTATAATTGTGTATATAATGTATTATTAATATATAATCTTCAGAAATGGTTACTATAGATAAATTTTAAATCATAAGTATTTCTTATATTCATCATCTGGGTTGTCTTTCTTCGTTAGGTGAGATGAAAAGCTGTAATGTTTAAATAACGAAATAGATAATAAAATAATAGCATTAAATTATTAAGGCTATCAGTGCAATGTTATTGCCAAACACTGAATAATATAAAAATGTTAGCATCAAGGAAATATTCATGTGCTTTATTTTAGAATTCTTGAATAAAGTTTTTATTGTAGAATGAGTTGAAATGTGAAATAGTTCCTGAATTATTATTCCAGCTGATACTTTTATAAATAGGATGTGAAGTTTTCGTGCGAAATATTATTTCTATCTTCTGTAGGATGTGAAGCTTTCGTCCAAATTTATTTCTATCAATACATTTCAAGGAACTTCTACAAATTTATTACTTGTATAAATTGTAGACAGCTGTCAAATATATAAAGTTAAACTTTCAGAGTAACGTTTTCCCTTACTACCTATGGCACCAAACTAGTTTGGTTTGAGAGTCACCTTAGAGAACCTGAATGCCATTGACATTTAACCAGTAATTTAATTATATTCTGAAGAATAACAGGTCACTTTCGGAAGTTTCATTTTAAGAAGATGGTCCTTCTGAATTACAGCAAAGGTTTATATGAAGGGATTTTGTTTAGTTATAAAGCTCGGTGTTTTGATAAAGTAATTTTGTTATTTGTATTTCTATTTATTTTTAGTGCCCTATTATACATGCAAACGATAAAGAAATTATTGTTAAAAGAAAATCCTTTCCTATCTATGAAAATTTTTTATTAGCAGTAAATTGAATTTAAGTGATGCTTTATATCATTTGGTTAAATTTAGTTAATTTATATATTATGAAACTTTCTTTAAGAATCTCTGTAAATTGTCAAGTAATTCTTTCTCACGCAGAATAAGGATTTGTTTACAAACTTTAATAAATTCTGGCTGATTTTCTTGAAAGATCGGTCAAAAAAGTGTGTTCTTTAATTCTAGTTTAATTGAAAATGAAGTATTATGCACATTAATTTATCACGAATGAAAAGCAATTTAATTATACTAATTTTCTAGTTTGAACTTCAATCTTAAGGTTCATTCTTTGCTTCTTTGTTCTTCATGAACTCCTTTTAATGAACACAGTTTTACATTTTATGTCGTACCTTGAAAATATAGAAATATGCATAATGCATTTCACTTTAAAAAGATAAGTCTATGACAGTAAATTTTCTGTTCAGTTTCATAATACGATTCATAAGTATTGATGTAGCTCATTTTTCGATAACTTACTTATTATTTTGTATGTTTCTTTTATAGCCTATATATACCGATAAAATCTATATATCCCGATAAAAATGTTTGCTGTTCAAATTAGTATTATCATCCTGTTTTCTAAGTTTAAAGACACACTTTTGCATCTTTACTATATATTTATGCATGTAAAATATATTAATTAGGTTTCTCAAATACTAGTTGGCATTGTTTAACTGCAGTCTAAAAGCTGGTTTCCAGTTTCGGTACTTTTCATTTTTCAACAGTTCTACTGTCTCTAAATCCAAATAAGCCGGAGACATCTGTACGAAATTTGTATTATATCATACAAATTATTGTCCAATAGTAAATTTTTCATAATGTGTTTAGTAAATGCGTCTTATCTCCTAAGATCACTTAAGCAAATGTTATATACTTGCATTCAGAAATCTAGGTGAATGTAATTTTATCTCAGTTACCATAACATAGAGAAGATAAAAATTTCATACATTAAAATTATTTAAAATTAGTGAATTAAATATCTTAGGAAAAGTATATAAGATATAAAAAATATATTTTTCTACATATCAAACAAATAATTAAGTATTAATATCAATTATAAATAATTATAAACAAAGCAACAAATAATTATCCAAGAAATGTTAAATGTTGATTCGCTTTTAGATTGACTATCAATAGTTGAATGATAAAAGTGAACTTGAGTTCCTTTCCTTATCTGCACCTGACTACATAGGTTGATTTTCTCCATGTGCAATGTAAATGTGAGCCACTTTCTCTAATTTAATTAATTTTATGCTCTTCATTCCCGGTTCTTTAAATTTAATAACGAATTGTATTGATATGTAATAATTTTGAATATTTTTTACTTCATACGCTATGACGAAAATGCAGTGCATTATTCAAGAGAACTTTCGTGTGTCATTTCTTACATGTTTTAAAATAAAATGTCTTACATGTATTAAAAATAATAATTGCATTAAGAAATTTGACAATTTTTATGAAAAATTATTTTGAATTTTGATAAATGTGTTTTGTTCCTTTCGTCAAACTAAATTTAAATCGTAAGGTGCTTTAAGTTTCAAAAGATTTTATCTTACATGAAAAATAAATAGTTTGTAAAAATTTATCACATTAGTAGTTGTTAGAGGAATTAACATTCAGTTTTAATATTTGTTAAAATAAACTTGCTTGAATTACTGTTAGTAAAAGGCTCTTGCATTTGCAATTCAGAAAGATAAGTGGTTAGATATTCTTCTTACTTCACATTAATTTTATATGATAAGTCAACAGCATTCGTATATTGAAAACAGAATAATACGTGAACATTTTCTTAAAGTATAGAAAATATAATCATTTTATAAGATTTGCATTAATTTCAGTTTTTTGGAAATTAAACCTGTACATATGAAAGTGAGAAATATTCCATGAAATATTTATAGTTGAGTACTTTGATATAAGGAAAATCTGAAAAATGAAACAAAAAAATGGTCAACATTTGTTGCTTATCATTCACGGTTTCCCTTCTTACGTATAAGCCTCTTTTAATATGAAGATGTATCGTTTTCATAAAATTTTGCTTGTGCATTATTTATATGCTATTTAAAATATTTATAAAACAATTTTGCTGCTGCTATTCTTAGTATGATGTACGATCCCATATTTTTCTTTGATTGAGAAATATATAATATATATTTATAAGAAGAAATAGATTTAATACAATCAAAAAGTGTTGAGGGTTAGATAGAATTGATTTCAAAATAAAATGAATTAATAGCTTTCTAATAAATATACGAAATGAGTTCATGTAGAGCGTTTCTGAATCATATTCATATTTTCTGAATGTCTATTCTAAAAGAATCAGTTTACATAAAAATGTCAACAGATGAAAAATATTCAGTCTGAAAATTTAAAATTGAAAAACTTCTAATAAAAAGGCTTCAATACCATTCATTCTGTTTGAAAAAAAATCAGAAACTGATTATGATACTTGGTTAAAAAGAGGCAGGAAAGCTAAAACTTTAATATGCCTAAACATTTCAGATTCGCAAATTTATATACGGTTTACTCAGCAAATCCACTAAAGAAGAATGGCAAAATTTGAAATGTGTTCATGTGTAACAGATAAATTGCTTCTTCTTAGAAAATTATATAATATTAGATGTAATGAAAATTGTAAAATGGAGAAACACATCAGGGCTGTATATTAGAATTGGCTCAAAAGCTGCGTAGGGTTAGTGAAGAATTTAAGGAAAATAATTTAATAGCAGTTTTACGGGTTCTTTACCAAATTGACACAACTCGTTAATAACTGCAACAAAAAGTAAATCAGAGACTTATTTACCGCCCTACATTATGTTAAAAATAAATTGATGAGTATTGTAGACGTGTGGAAACTAAGCAAGTTTAAAAATGCGATTTATTTGCCTTAAAAGGTAAACACGAAGATAAATCAAGGTAAAATGTTACATGATATTGTACTTATTGTAATAGAAATAATAATACAAGGAATGACTGTACATCATTTAAAATACAACTCTAGGACTCTAGGACAAATGTAAATAACAGAGGAACAAGAAAATATTTTCAAAATCATAAAAGCAATGCATGTCAAATGGCAAACATGCAAAATATAGAAAATAAAAACAAAGCAAGTTAAAGAAAATAAATATCTTGAAAAAACTGTCGAAACTGAGAATTCGCTAGTTTAGTTTTATCAAGTTCTAAAAGTGGAACATGATCACAAGTCAAAAACGAAAGAATGTTTTATCGACTCACGAGCCTCAATTCATATGGCAAGCGATATGAACTTTTCTGGAAGTTAAATGATTCAAATAAGCAAACGGTAACTGAAGCAAAGCATGCTAAATTAAATTCTGATCTCGTTGGTGAGGGCTAATTAAAATTCAAAATTTAAATGGCCAAATTAAGCAAATAAAATTTGAAATTGTACTGTATGTACCAGACCTGAATAGTAATTTACTTTCTGTTGAAACTGTGTACGAATGAAGGTTATATTGAGACATTTGATATTAATAAGTGTACTGTTAAAAGACATAGCATACTTATAGCCCACAGCAAAGCTCAACAAGGTTTATACAAGTTGACAGCAAACTCAATTTGTAACGCTTTAGTATAAACTAACAAAGTTTTATTTTAATTTTTCCTTTCCTATGTGTTCTTATTTCAACTTCCCGTTAGAATGAGCGCGCGTTTCAGCTTTATGCTAATCTGAAGTGGAGCCAAGTTTATATTTAAGCGATAGGTATGAACTACTCAGTGTGAGAGAGCTTTTAGTCTCAGATCACTGCTGCTCTGTTCGACGTTCGCCGGACTAGCTAGTGTTTAAATTCTAAGCCTTAGCGTTGTTACTCTACTTATTGAAGTAAATCTAAGTGCGTTAGTATTAGCTAACTCTTGCTACCCACCATCGATCATTTAGAGGCCAACCTCGCGTTTATAGCTCTGTGAGCAACGATTACTTAATTTCTATTTAAATTTAATTTAAATTATTTGATTGTTCAGTTTAGACCCAGGTGCGGTCATTATTTTCTGTATCCCTCCCGAGTTGGGAAGTGGCTGTAAATATAGTGGTTTAATAAAAGAGGATTTTAAATCCTTCTTACGTGTAGTCATTCTACCACTTAACCACAGTTTTCTACCACAGAACATAGCTGCATTCAGCTCCCTGTTCAAGATCAGGACTTAGGTTACTTTACGAATATGTTCGCCAAGAGTATGCACCGAACACTCAGTCCTGACAAATTGACTAGAAAACGTGTTTAGCTAATACCATTTCTTGTTCCAAACTAAACTGCATACTAAAATGGTATCAAAGATTAGGCCACAAAAATATAGATGCGATGAAAACACTTAGGAAAAATTATCTGGAAAACGGCATTAAACTTAGCAAATGTACACAAATCGTATGCTGTATATTTGACTTGTATCAAAACTAAACTACCAGAAAAACCTTATCCAAAAATGGGTTTTAGGTGAAAAAATCCACAAGATTAAGTGCACACAGACGTGTGTAGACCAATGGAAGTTAGCAGCTTAGGAGGGAAAAAGTATTTCGTAACGTTCTTTGATGACTATTCGCATTATACTCAAATGTATTTTATTTCTTCAAAAGTTGAAACATTAGATAAACTTAAAGTTGTATTGCATCGACAACAAAAAAATTTAGAAAGAAAGTAAAGGTTCTCATATCTGATAATGGTACAGAATATTCTAAAAAATCTTCTGAAAAATTACTTAAACTTGATATTTTACATCAAACTTTGGTTGCTTATTGTCCAGCACAAAACGGCGTCGCACAAAGGAAAAACCTTACATTAAGAGAAATAAAGAAAGCAATTCTAATAACTTCAAAATTTCTTAAAGGTTTTTGGGTGTGAAGCAGCAGCTACTGCCTCATATCTTCAAAATAGGTTACCACTAAAGCCACGGGAAAAATTCGTTATGAGTTATGAAATGTTAGGAAACCAAACTTAAGTCATTTACGAAACATATATTTTTAACAAACAAAAGCGTATAAAATTAAACAACAAAGTGCAAGAAGGAATATCCGTAGGACACGATTTACGAAGCAAATAATACAAGATTTATGCAGGTTGAAAGAAGGTTAACTATAATTAAAATTGTTAGGATTTCCGAAAACGCGCTTACATCTGACATATTTGTACAAAACTATACTGGAGATTCAGAATTAATTCACTTCGATATCTAGCAAAACGATAAGGAAAATAATGAAGAAACATTTCTTGGAGATGATTTTTCGGAAAATTCAAAAAGATCTGGAGAATTAATTTAAAAATAGAAAAGAAAACGTATAAAGAAGGTTTTCTAGTAGAATAACTAAAGATGATTCCCCGGACGGATTCTCCTATAAAGAAGAAGATGAAGTATCAAAATTAACTCGAAAGGCAGATTCATGAAACTTTAAATAAATTCGAAGCTTATCAAAATAAGAACAAGAAACTTAGATCAAGGCAACGGAAAAAGAAATAACCTCTCTAAAATAGAACGAAACTTATCAACTTAGTTTACCACCAGAAAAACATGCAGTAGGTAATATATAGGTGTTTAAAACCAAATACAATGAAGCTGGTAAAAAGAAAAAATAAAAGCTTTAGCACGGGCAGCGAATCATAATGCAAACGTTCATCAACTAGATGTTAAAACAGCATTTTGGCCATGGCAAGCTAAAGTAAGAAATAAACATGGAACAAAAAGAAGACTTCGTAGTTTCGGAAGAAAGAAATAAAGTTTATAAATTAAGGAAATCATTTTAATTAATGAAAGAAGTGGAAATTAAAGACGTAAAACAAGCAGCTAGGAACTGGAATGCAGAAACTGAAAATACACTCAAAAGTATGGTTCAATCAAAGCAAAGCAAATCAGTTTCCCAAAAGGGGATTATGATAAAAGAATTAACGTAATGGTGTATATCAATGACATTCTAATAAGTTCTAAAGAAGAAGGACTAATTCTTCAAGTAACTAACGATTTAAAGAAACTCTATCAAATAACATTTCTTGGGGAAGTTAATTATTTATTAGGCATTGAAATAAATTGAAAGAAAATGGAAGTTATCTCTTATCTCAGAAAAATAAAATAAACCAACTTATCAAGCAATTTCAGCTTCAAGAAGCAAAAGCTACTGGCAAACACCAATGGAAACAAATTATTGTAGTCTAAACAAAGAAGAAAGTATTCTGCCTTCAAATGATAAATTTTTCCTAGCTATCAGAAGTATTTTCGTCTGCCACAAGACCAGATACTTCAACTCACATACTTAGCAGAAAATAGAATATTCCGAGTCAAAGGGACTGGAATGCTATTCAAAGAATCATTAAATATTTAAATACACAAAACATCTGTAGGATCTTGTCCTTTTAACTATGATGAAATGTGACTAAATCTACTTAAATCCTTTCGAATTCTCACACAGGTTTGAAAATGAACACAACCAGGGAAAGGGTGTAAAAACCCTTTTATTGAATACAATATAATTTACAGATGGCACGGGCTTAAGTGTTTATAAACACTGGTCACTTGCGGTGAGAACTTAAGAGAAACGTTATAAGGTATTTCTCCCGCCTTCTTCGCATGCCTTCGTGGTGTAGTGGTCTGCATGCTCGGCGCGTAACCGAGAGGTCCGTGGTTCGATTCCCGGCGAAGGCGTTGCTCATTTTTCATGTCTGATGCTTCCAAAAATACTTAATGTCTCTACAACGTAGTACTAAATTAAGGGTAAGAATAGTACAAAAATACACAATTCAATTTGAAGCTAACAGGTTAATTCAGAACCTACACCGGCAGAATGGTAATTCGGCGGCAAGAACGCGCAGCCGATATTGAATGTTAACAGTTGGAAGAATTAGCAACGTACGCTCACAATAGCGAAATCGCGTTCTGTTAAACGTTTCGCTCTAACAGTTTAAATACTCTTGTTCAACCTAACTCATTTACATCCTAGCGAGGAAATGAAACAAAAAAGGTTCACAAATTAACTATTAGTAAAAATAAATGAAACTCCACGCATTTATCTCTATAGTATTTCGTCACGTGAAGAACCTAAAGTTCGAGTTTATTCAGATGCTTATTGGGAACAAGATATTGAAGATAGAGCATCCACTTCACAGAGTGTGATTTTATTAGGCGGCGATTGTATTCTCCGTGGTTACCAATAAAAAAGCGTGTCTTTTTATCGTCATCAGAAGCTCAGTTATGTTGCAGTTTTGCAAGCAACACAATTATTGTGGATGTTAAATGTAACAGAAGATTTTAGTTTACCTCGAACTCAACCTACAAAAGCTTTTGGAGATAATCAATCAGTCAACATTAAAACTTGTAGAATCTGAAAAGTATACTTTGACACAAAATTTCGTTATATAAGCGACTTGGATAACAAAATCATTGTAAAATGTATTTTATCTTTCAACGGAGTAGATTACGGGTATTATGAAGAAACGAGTCCCTAAAGTTAAACTTCGATTTGACAGGAATCAGTTGCAATTGTTACGAGTTTCATTAGCAAAACAGAAGGAATGTTAGAATAAATTACTGCGTTTTTTGCATCATGAAGCTGGGAAGCGGAAATCGAACGTGCTCCAAGCTATATATTGGCAATAGAGGATTCACCTTATGCCTGGTATTTCTGAGCCAGAGTCTCAGTTTTTTTCTTTCAGCCATGTTACCTTCCGTCATGGGAAGTACTCTATCAATAGTGCAATAATCGTCTAATAGGTAAGTCTGAATTCATTTATGACTAACGTCTATGCAAGTTTTTTTCAACATCTTCAAATTTAAATCTCTGTGAGAATCTGTGTAGGGTGTTAATTTGATTATTTTCTACTTAAGTTAAGCAAAACTTGTTAAAGACTCCCTAGTTGTTTTGACTAATGATTCGCTAACGAAACTCAGATAAATAAAGGATATCGTGTTAAAAACGCCTTAGCTGTGTTAATGCGCAACACATAAATATGTTTACCAGGTGCCAAACTCAGACAAAATACCAATATAACAGGTCTGATCCGCTTGGTCACAGTCGAACTGTTATTTTTTAAACCTGACTAAGAATACTATTATGTAAAATACATATAATGCTCTTTAAATTATGTATGGGCAACCTTCAGTTTGTAAGCCAGATGAGGCCCATATATTCTTAAATAACTGCATTCTCCTTTCTGAGTCCTTACCTTTGTGAACTATGTTTGGTTAAAAAATCTAAATTCAGACACCTTTGCAAGAAAATTATTATTTTTGACAATACACGAATGCATGAGCAGTTGCTTTCAAGGATGAAGCACGAATTGTAAACATGCAGTGTGACTGATAAAAATCTTGAAAATTCTTTGTGCCAGCAAAATTAGTTTCAGTATTAATAGTTAGTTCAAGAGTGCCATTTATGTTTACAATCATTTGCTGTTTTATCAATTCCATTAATTTTTAGTCAATAATTTTGAACTCTAAGAATAGCAATAATCTGTCTAGTTTGGCCTCTTGTCTTAGCAAAAAGATCACAGTTTGACCTAGAACCAAATAAGGCTACTGCCAGAGCGTAATTAACAGAAATCAAAAGTAAGTTTAGAGCAAAGTTTTTTTTGAAGGGGAATGTTTGGGGGAGGAGAGTTTATGCGTTGGTTTCATATCGTATACCAAACTCACATAGCACAGTTTTAAATGGTTAGTTCTTGTATTACCTTTAGAGACACCTAATTCAATAAACAAATGACTCAGAGTTTAGCAGATTCATAGTAAACTATACAATAGCGAAAATTGTGTTGCAACTTTGTATTATTAAAAAAAGGTATTATTCACTAATCAAAATATAGTGGTAGACAGTAATGGAAAATAAATTTCAGTACAAAATATGGCAGTATACACATATTTAGTGCCATACGTTGCTAATAAATAATCTTCCAAGGGCTTGTATAGAGTAAACAATGGCTTACATTTACATACATAATATATACACAATATTAGGAAGCAGATATTTATTACATTTATTTGAATATTAAATACAGCAACACTGCAAGTTTTTACGTAAGCATAGCATATTTTTAAGACAAAATACCATCGAAAAAACTTACTTTATGCACAATACTGAAATATAAATTCTTACAGTTTTATATTCAACATATGATTCTATAAGAATGCACATGTGCACTTATCTGTGAAAGATATACTATTCATTTATTAACCTAAGAGTTCATATAAATGAAATATCAATTTAGAACAAATGTACCATGTTTTCTGTATTTAAAACAGAATGTAAACGGTTTAGATTCATGCCATCTATTGAACTGTTGGTTAATAAATTTAAAATGAAGTTTTCCTAAAATACATAATCAGTATTTTAGCATTATTTAAAACAAAATGTTCTAGGAAGGTATTTTGAATCACATCTTAATGTTACAGTTGCATAACCTAATACAGCATACCAAATACTGATACCGGTAGTGACATGTAATGACTTTTGTGTGACATGTAAAGAATGTTCTATAAAAGTGTACAGAAGACATTTCCCTTGAAATGTATTTATCTTTTTAATATACTTATGTATGATCTTTGTAAATATTTCTCGGTAATATTTTGTAACATAAATGCAAATTTTTAGCATATTTACTAAATAAACACATAATAGGTATATTTATCGATCATCTGAAACATCAATTTTGCATCAAATAACATTTTGATATAACAAAGAAGCCTCTTTTTAATATTTTGTAATGGAATGGAGAAAGAGAAATGAAAATAGAATTGTTGTTTATTATTAGCCATCCAAATGCTTTCAAGTAAAAACGTAGTAAAAGAACAGCTAAAATATTCCGTTTAAGTGGTTTTGAGAATTTTTCTTGTTCTTTCACGCACATGGAAAAAGATGATTAAATTACTTTTTCAGTACCTTTTTCTTAGTAGTTGGATAAAATATATTCAGTTACTGCATTTTATAATATGTAGTGCTACTTTCATTACTGCTATTTTCTCTATTATGCTTTATCTTTAATAAAAAATGTTTTTTAAAGGAACGGAGGAAGTAATCTGCCATAATACACAGCAATCAATATTTTATTTGCTAGCAAGCTAAAGCTGCTGAAAAAGGATTTAGAGTTTGAAGTAGTATTTAGAGTATATGGAAGAATTAAATTCTAGAAATTAATGTGTTAATAATCCTCTTTGTCCAAGTGTATGATAGAATGAGGAAAAAACCTGAAATTAACTTATATTCAACTGCCTTACTTCATTACATTATGAAATATATAAAACATTTTTATTTTTTTATATCGAAATCCTATTTAAAACAAGATTAAGTACATCGTATGATATCTAAACACAACTGCTACATGTTTATTTTAAATGCATTCAAATGTACGAAAAAGAAAAACGTATTTTCATGAAAATATAGCGTTTCGTTACACATTTTGGACACAGAATTATATCACGTAGATATAATTCGTACTTTATAGAAAATATATTCCTTATAATACGATATTTCTACGTTACATGAGAGTGCCACTTTATTTAACATACTTTTTATCGTATAGAATTTTAACATATAGACATGATTTAGAAGGTTCTGTTAGACTGATGTATGAATTTTCTTTATAAAACGTTCTTTACACGTTACATGAATGTGCCATATACTCCAATACTAGACGAGCTATGTTCCGTTTTAAAAGTGTAACATATAGACGGGAATCATAACTTCTCTCCTGAACAATTCACCATTTGTAAAACACTTCCATTGAACCTTCTCCGAACGTTCTGGTATTAGTTGAGGTATTCCGAATCTGTACTCTGAAAAGTGGGTATATTTAATCCTGTATAAGCACTGGTCCTCGCTGGTCTTTAGTGTGTAGCATTGCCCATTTTAAACAGATATCTTATCTGCCAAATAAGTAGAAAATAAGCACACTGCTGACTGTCTGACAGAAGGATCATTTTCTTGATTGCAGTGGAAGCGCATGCTTCCAAAACACTGTTTGGGAATTTTACAATTGACTAGTTCCACCAAATTTGGGCTTCCCACTAATGCACCATCTGTAGTTATCTGCTAAATGACGTCCCTTATCGTACTGTAAAATTTTGTCATCTCGAAAACTTTTGTCAGAGTTTCAATATTAATTAAAAATCAACGCTGAAAAATTATGTTTTCATGGTAAATTTAATCCTCATTAATTTATAAAAAGGCCGCAGTTTTCACACGACATCTTGATTTTGGATTACTCTTTGTGTGATCTTTGGCAGCCACTTTTTCAAATTTTAAGTCCTTTTCAATTTAAAATTTTGACAGTTAATTTAAGAAAAATACGGCACTTTTAGAATCCTCTCACATATAAATATAATCTTAGTAAAGATATATTGAGATGCATTTTTTCGAGTATTTCTATATGATTGTTGCAACTATTACTTTTAGTAAAGTAAACCTAGACGTACTAGTGCCTTAGTCAGCACACAGTTTATATCATTAGTCATTATTAATGACATTAATTCAATATTATTTATCAGTATTAAAGAACTTAAGGTTTTTATGAACAGTTATTCAAGATAAATAAAGTTTTCATTGCATATGTTTGTACCTTAAGAAAAATTAATAGAACAGAAAACTCTACAGTTCTACGAACTACAGATTCCTAGATATTTTCATGAGAAATTACTTTTTACTTCAGACGTGATCCTTTTATTAGATCTTTTATTAGGTGCGTGTTCGATAAAAATTACTAATGGAAAAAGGTTTCTTAAAACATAAAGAAGAAACATATTTCCAACAAAATTAATCCTTAAAAATTTTTATGATTTTATGCGATGATCTTATTAATTCGTGATTTGCAAACTAGTTAATATTCAGAGTTAAAATTTCTGAATAGTCTCAGGAGACCTCTGAAAACACAGTCTAATTTCGGGAATCATAAAATGAAGTTTTATTAATAACATTCTCAACAAGTATAATATCATGAAGATTTTGCTTATAAGTTTTCCTTTTATACTGTCTTAATACGAAACCCTTTTAACAGTTTACATAACTATTATTTCCACTGTGCTTGACTTTTAACAGTTACAACTCCTAACAGGTTGTAAATATATTTAATTGCATTATAAAGCGAATCAAACAATCATCAAAACATTAATGGGAACACTGCTCCACTTTCACTTTTCAGAGTAATATACAGATTTCCAGGGTCATGTATAACTTAATTTTAGAAACTACAGATTCGCTCTCGAATTCGATTTTTTGCATGAGGCTTTAATAGCTATTTTTAATTTAAATCTTGGAGAACAGCAAAAGAGAACTTTTCTCGCATTATCCAATAACAAGAATGTACGAAAGAAAAATCAATATATCATTACTAGTATAGCCGTGAGACAAGACATTCAGTCAAAAAAGGCCTGCTTTTCAGGATACAGAAGAAATGTTTATATCAAAAACAAATTAGTGAAAAATTAAAGCTCCTTTATGAATTTTACATAACTGTCGATATAATCTGCGAAATTTCTCAATTTTGCGCGAAATAACTAGAGTTTGGGTTTTTTTCTGAATTGAAGCTTTCTTTTGCCTTGACTTAAAAGACGATTTGTAGTATATATTTATCTCAAACAGAAATGTACTGCAGCAGAAGTAAAAGTATAAAAATGCACAAAAGCAATGTTTTTCTACACGTATATGTGCATATGAATGGGAACCATAGCGATGTTTGATTTATATCTGGTAAAATTCCTTTAAGCTGGCACTACAAATAATTATATTGCTTACCTGCAGTTATAAAAGTGTAGAGACATTAGATTATTTCGAAGTATGAGATGTGAAAAATGAGCAGTGCAATCACCGGGATTCGGACCTCTCGAATACGCGCCGAGAGTGCTGGCCATTACACCACGAAGGTATGTTAAGAAGGCGGGAGAAATGCCTTATATACTCATCTTTTTAAAGGGCGACTGGGGATTAGGGGGACCCAATCGCCAAATCCTGGTGGTGGAGAATCATCATCCGCCACCATTTTAGTTCGGGAGCCATTGTACAGATATTAGGTTATTTCGAAGCAGGAGACGTGAAAAATGATCAATGCACTCGCCGGACTCCAGCCTCGGACCTCTAGAATACGCGCCGAGTGTGCTGGCTATTACACCACGAAGACATGCTAAGAAGGCGGGAGAAATGCCTTATTTATCCAAAATTTGTAAAACCAAATTATTCTAGAAACATTTCTTTTACGCGAGATTATCTGAAACAAAATTTATTTTGTTAAATTATACACTAAATATATACTAACTTATATGCATTAATTATAATAGCATTTACAGTTTTAAAATCGGAAAAAATGTATGCCTACTTTCTGAAAAATCTCCACACACATGAAATTTGGGGGGAGGTGTATATGCTTACCAGAGTTACAATAGCTTTTCCCATACTTCTCATAATTTTCTTAATATTTCACACTGCCTTAAATGCGAGGTTTGGAATTCCTGTCGTTTTTCAGACAAGATGATAAGCATATCATCGTCTCAAATTTTCTCCTTAGATGCAAACCATGACATAAGAAAAGAACAAAGTGAGTCATAAAATTTCTAATCTCTTTACTCAAATCAGATTTCTAGATTTTATGGCATTTAAGGAAAGAAATTCGATTAATCTCCGAACAGAAAGCGGCAAAGGCAGAAGAATTTATTTCCTGTGAAAAATAAAAGCAGAAATAAAATTCTCGAAGTTACATCTGTCTTGCTTTCCAAAAGGGAACGTTAGTAAATATATATGCACGCACAATGTTTTCTCATTAGAGTTGCATTCTGTGTTGTTAGAAATACTGAGATGTTTTTGAGAGAGGAAAAAAAGGACAAGAGGGAAGAATATGAATAAGAGAAAATCGTAATCTTGCAAAATAAGAGTAAGTGAAACGAATTTTAAGAGGAATATTATGTATGACTGTAACAAGAGACTGCAGAAAGAGATTTTACTTGAAAAAATTCGCTTGTTTATTTTAAGCTCTCTTTCCTCATTAAAGAAGCTAAAGTCATTGATACTTCTTCAGTTTCATACTTTAATACTTCAGTTTTAAGCACGGAAATTATGCTCTCGTAATTTTTGTTTCTTACTTGAAATTGGGTTTCTTTTCCCACCCTAATTTAGTTTTATTTCTATTTTAGCTTCCTTTTTTTTTTCTCCATTAGAAAATCGGACAAATACCTTTCACGTACGCATAAGAGACTGATCTTGCAGATTATAAACATTTACGGTAGAAAAACTTGTACATTTGTGTTGTTAAAGCTCGACGTAAGCCCAAAGAACGATTTCGTTTATTTTATTTCGCCGTCTATGAAAAGCTGGTCCCCTGAAAAGCACTGCCGAACTCCGGGGCTAAAGAACTAGATCACTTTCTAATAAGTTACCTATTCTTGAGTAAAGTAACAGTCGCTTATGTATTTATAAATTATGAAATGCTTTTCTATGTACTCGCAACATCTTCAGTCTGCATCTTTTGGTATTTAAAAGAAAATTAAAATGGATGCATACTAATTAAAAGATTTAATTAAACTAATTAAAATGAATTTAATTTTTTCTTATTCTTTTTGTTAATTCACGAACTCTAGCTCAAAATACAGAACTAAATCAGCCCAACGAATTTAAATACGTTCTAAAAGTTAAAAAATTTGTTTCTAATCCTGTGCAAGAGGAAACATGACTTTAGGCCTATTCAGATTTACGAAGGATGATAAAAAATTCTCTTAACCCGAAGTTTAAAACACTAATCACTATCTTGGTTGTTAGACTAGAATAAAAAATAGAAATCATTCTTCCCATTAACAACATCATTGCTATGTAAGTAAACTCAGTAAAAATGTGGAGAATTAAAATAGCAGGCGATGATAAGTAACGCAAGGTAATTGCTAAACACAAATTTTAGAAATGATTTACTGATTTTTGCTAAGATTTACTTTTGCGACTGATAAATTTGTACAGCTGATTCTCACTCGAACAAATAATTAAATCCGCTTGATGACGAATGACAAACACTTATGCTAGAGTCACTAACGTATCACTCAATATTTAAAATTTCTTCACAGTAAATTAAGCTAAATAAAACTAGATCGATTATCTCACGAATTAAAATTTATCTTCTTTTGATTAATCCTCTATATTTCATATACTGTGTATAATGAAAGTCTTATTAATAAAATGGCCGCCTGATCGGTAAAGTGGTTAGAGGTGCTAGCTGTTATATCGTTTTGCTCGGCTTTCAAACTCAGAGAAAACGTGGATGTTTGTAAGTGTATAGTGTCCGTGCGACATGGGAGCACGTAAAATACTGCCGAGCCTGTTTTTTAATGCCCCTATGCCACACAATCACCTCGATAGGTGTAGTGGTAAGGCAAAATGGATGGAAGACCATCGGATCCGTCCCCAGGGATTTCTGTCATCAAAATTACAACTAAATGACTGAATGGTATTGACCATTCGCGATAAACGGATTAAATTGCAAGTGTCCGGCTATTATAATATCACTTCTAATACCATATTTAGTGCTGGGAGGCTTTAGTGTTATGTATCGAATTTGACAAGCAAAAAAATTAAATCGGTTTTAAAATTGTGAACTTTGTTATTTATAATTTCTCTTAAAATATCTTAATCCTACTTGATAAATTATTACATTTCCACCAATCCACCCAAATAATTAAAACATAAAGTGGTATTTGTGTTGTAATACTAACAGTAATGTATCGTATTTATTTTATAGCTGTGTAGAGTTTAATTTAATAAACCCATTTTTAAGATTTGGATCTCTACTATAACTTTTCATTGGCCCCTACCAGAATGCAAATGAATAAGAATAGTTAACGCGGAGTTCCTCAAAATGTTAGGTATGGAGCGTTGGCAGCGATGCTCGCCAGTTGTATTTTTTCTCGCCCAGATCTGCTAAGTTAGTATTCCGGCATTAGCCATTTTGGCTCGCTGCAGTTAAATCGCGCAGTTAGAAATTTGATCCAGCGCTTAGTTAGGCCAGTTGTGTTGTAATCTCCGGCTACGAATTCACTCTAATTTGTAAATTCAAGCTCTTATTACCTACTACTACACTACTAAGTGGCGAAGTTTAATTTGCGAGAATAACTTGTGCATATTTTTAATTAAAGCTTTAAATAAAAAGGTTATTTAAAACCTTCTTAGTATTTTCACGGACAGAGCGATAACTTGCTTGTCAGTCTAAGTAGGTTTTAAAGGAATTTAAGTTCGATTTATGTAGGATAGTGTACGCTACACTATATGGAATTAATATGTTATGATTATATTACTTACCATTTGTATTTGTAATATTTTGCAAGAAAATAGTAAATTTTACATGACATGATGTTTTATAACAGAACTGAAAGTTGTTTTCAGTTGCTTATGATCTATAAAACAAACAAAAGAAATTCGAGCGACGGTATTTTTTAGTTCTACGAATTTCATAATGAATTCATTTTTCATATATCTTGTTTTCTGTCTAGTAATAAATCTCACGAAGAAATTTAAATCAAAACCTTGACATTAGCTGTCACGTATGCACAAATGTCATAAAAGAAGTTTTAAAACTTTTCATGCCTTTGTTAATTTCTTTGTTTTCCAGATATCGATAATGTAAAAATCGTATT
>KK119958.1:121027-150167 GCA_000611955.2 Stegodyphus mimosarum | reverse complement strand
AGCAGGACAAGCAAAATCAGCTTTAAAGATCGTAGAATTGAATTAAAGAAGATTCTTCATTCAAAACAGACTCTTCGATCAAAATCTTGAACTCAGGTCTCTTTATTATTACTGTGCCTATGTCTAGCATCCTGAAAGTAATAAGAAAATAAGGCAATTTATTTTCCTGCAGGCAGTTTTTAATGATATCTCTCCCTACATAGCTTTCATCCTCGAGATTAAAGTACGTTGTCACGTATCTGAGAAGGAAGTTTAATTATGTTAGAACCTGAGTTCTCTAACACATGACGCGAAGAAACGCTTCAAATACAAGGAAAATCACCTACTCAGAAGTATTTACGCAAATTTTTCTGTTTCGCTTTATTCTGCTAATAAACACGACAGAGCGTGGCAGAATTCAGTTTTTTCTTCTCCGAACACAGTGCACGTTTATTGCTTTTGCAGGCTTAGACAACGTGCGTGAGAGCATTCATTTTACGTGCTCATCAAAACAAATCATAGGAAAATGCTCATCGTAGGTGAAATCCATTACACGACAGTTGTAATTCTACTGTCACTCTATTATCTAACATACCTCGGAAATTGGGTCGCATTCTTTGTGAAATAAAGTTCATGAGTTTTTATTATTTGAAAATTACTTGAAGAGTTGAATAAAATATTTCACTTCATAATGTGTGTATTGCCATATTAGAAATCACGTTTACCTCTAGAATCAGGGTGGTTTTTTCTGACGAAGAAAGGCGATTTAGAGCTTTTACTAAGAGTTGGACAACTTAGTTATAGCGAAGATCTGTATAATTTATAAAAGCAAGTATTTTCACGAAATTCTAGCTTTCCATTTAAAATTCAGTCCAATTTATATATAGTCTGTTCGAATATTTTAACAGCTATACTAATGGAGGCAATAATTGTGGTAATAACCAATCCTCTAAGCTCCGAAAAATATGTCTGGTATAAAATACCTGACCTTAATGTATTAAATAAAGTACATGCTGTTCTTCGAAAATATCATAGTATTCTAGCAGTTATAACATCCGGCTGTATTTACGGACGATATGCCTTCCATTTCTGTACACATAAAATTATAATTTTATCAGATCATATGCATTTTTACTGTGATTGTCCCCAAGCTACCCCAGCGTAGTGAATGAAAAATCTCTTCTGCTTCCGTAACTCTTAGAATATTGCCATATCTGTTTTGGTCTTTGTTTCATTAGGAAACTTAGAGGTACATAGGTATTAGATAGATATCTATAAAGATTAAGGTTAGGTTAGGTTATTCAATTATGGCAAAGCACACGAGGGCTATCTGCCTAAAGGGAGGGATGCCTTCGTGGAGGACTTTCTAAGGGAAACTGGCTCGTATACACGTTACACATGGGGAAAACCACGAAAACGCCCATGCAGCCAGCCCGTTCGCGGGATTCGAACCTCGGACCGAACTACCAATGTTCAGCGTCTTTACCGCTCGGCCGCTGGTGGGCTATCTATAAAGTAAAACATTTTAAAGACATTTTTTATTTTCTGTTTTGCTTTATGTATATGAGAGTAATTCTTGTTACGCTGATTTCAAGATTGAGTGATTTTCTGCGTTTGAATAGCAAGATTTTGAATCTGATGTTTTAAGGTTTTGAATAATTCAAGTAATGAGTTTTTTGAGAGTGTATCAAAATTAGTGAAATTAGTGTATTTTTGTGTTTCTCGGCAACCTATTTCAACTTATGCACCTGTGTTTATATAAAAATCAACTTTCGATGATATATAAGCATTTCTATACTTCATAAATAATATTGTGAGGATTGAAGGCAACTTACCGTACCAGTATCTGATATTTTGTCTTTTATTCCTCTCGAGCCCAGTGATTCTTAGTCGTATTAGATTTCCCTGAAGATCATCCCCCATGCTTATTAGTCCCTCTCCCCGAAAAATAACTTTTTTCCTTGAAGCAGGTCTGTAACAATGTGGATGACTTTAGGAACTCACTAGCTTGATTTTGTATAAGAAGTACTTTGTGCAGAATATATTTGCTTGCCATTCTTTTTCAAAATTGTGCCTGATTCCTAGTCAACAGTACTTGCATAGATCAGTAATCAAGCTATAACAGATAGGTATGCAGTTGCTTTAAAATCATTTTATAATCTAATTTATCAGCTTAGAATTTTTATCTGTTCTAGGCATTATGTTTTTCAAATTCTGAATTCCACAATCCCAGATTTTTCTGGTTTGTTTAAATGACTTTCCATTATGTGCTCTTTATTAAAGTTTATTTTTGTCAAACATAATTTCTTCAAGTTCATTTGTTTTTATTTTAACGTATTACTAACGTAAAAGTGCATAAAAACAAAGTACTATTAGGAACTAAAACGTTAGTACTATTATGTTAGTAACAGTTTTAGAGTTCAGGATTTTGCATAAATTATGTGTGTCATTTACTGCCATTTTTATTAATCGCAATTTATATATTATTATTATTTAATTAGACTAACACTCTTTTTGTGTTTTATTTAGCATTAAGCAAACGTCTCCAGATTTTTGGTTTTCTACATAAACTACGGAATAATCTTTCCCTTTTTGAGTTTCAAAAAACTTGGTTTTAAGCAGTACTTTACTGGTATTTAACAGTATGCATTTAATTGCATTTGTCTTTTACCAAATACAAACTCAATAAATTTTCTAATTTTCTTGTTAACAAATGAATTCTAAGTTTCTATTCACTATAAAAGTATTGATCATAAGCTTATTTTACATTTTTATGTCATTAGTTTTGCTACTCATCTAATTCTGATCTAAACTTTGGTTCATTTAGTTGTGCAAAGCAATCGTGGGCAATCTGCCTAATGGAAGGAAGCCATTGTGGTCAACTTTCTAAGAAACACTGGCTCGTATCGACGTTATACGTTTGAAAAACCACGAAAATGCCAGTGTAGCCAGCTTGTTTGTCTGGAATCGAAGCCAGGTCGGATTACCAGTGTTCAGCGTTCGGCAGCTGGAGGGCTTTCAAAACTGACCTTCAGCGTTTTTTTAGAAAATCTTCAAATTCATTTTTTCTCATGCAACAGGAGTTGTGTATCGTTAATCTATAGGCTTACATAAGTAAGATCTGAAGTTTATGTAAGCAACTATGTGCCGCTCGGTGTTACTAAAACTAGTCCTATAACTTTTATCATAGTCTGAGCAAACTCCAGATTGACTCCTGCGTTTGGAAGGTTTATAATTATTAGCAAAGCCAAGTTACAAAAATAAAAAAACATACACTCTTATTCACTTTTAGTGAATTATTTTATCCATAGCTAGAAGCGAATGTGATCTCCTGTAAAATTCGCAGCAATTATCATATTTACTAGAGTACGTTTCCCCTTAGTATTTTAGCACAAAGTTCTCATTTTTTTTTCAAATTCTAACATAATTTTTCCCTTCTTCAAGCCGTTCAGAAAGTGAGTTATTCTAAATTTTGAAATGATGTTTTCCACGTAGGGGATTGTTTTCATCTTACTGATTTGAATGCAGGGGCTTTGACTGGTGAAGCAAATATGCTGCACACCTTCAAGAAAACGGAGATATATAAGCCTCTTAATTGTTCTGAAGATCACTGTATTTGAGAAGGCAAACTGGGCACTGGTGAAGACAATGACAACGGTCACGATGGCGACGATTTACAAGCTGTAAAAGACGACCCAGGCAGCAATTTCAGCAGCATTAACGGTTTGTAGCCTAGTAAGTAGAAGTGGAAGAACAATAAGAACAGACGAGATTCAAGATAAAGGAAAGTAGAAAGGAAAATATCTTATTAGATTTTGTAATGTTAGTATTGCTATATATTCTTATTGGAATGTAAGTTTCTTTTAAGAAATTAATGGTAGTTTATTCATGAATAATTTTCATTTATGTTATAATGTTTTCTTATCCTATACTGAGGTAGACGTCAGAAGATTGTTTAGGGAATTACCCCTAAGGTACGACAAAGTCAGAAAAAGGGTGTAAAGAATCCTTTATTAACTCAGATAAAGTTAAACACGAGATGGCACCAACTCGTGCTTACAAAAGCCAACACTTTCGGCTTAACTCATAAGGTAATGACTAATTTAAAATTAATTGAAAGTTTTTCCCAGCGGCTTTGCAGGTTAATTAACACGTAAGCTGGCTTTGACTCGAAAATCTGCGTAAACAAGCCTAATGGCGAGAAGTGCTCAAGGTCATAGAAGTCTAAACGTTAGGAAAACAAAGATAGCAATATAGCCTTCAGGTAGGCAGAACACGCTCTGAATTTACGTTGCAAAATCTCCCTTAACTTCTTTTCCCTCATTTGAATACACGCGCGCTAGATCATTTATATTCTGGCGAGAAAGTTTAAATCTAGAGCGATAGGAAAGGTTGCTTATTCATAAATTAACTATTAAGTAAATTAAATATAAATCCCCGCAATGTGCTTACGCTAATCGCGTTCTTGAAAAATTAAATTATTCGCATAATATACCCTCTCGATTTTCGTAATATAAAATTAGTAAAAAAAATAGGCGAAAGTACGCGAGTAAATAAATACGGCAGCTATCAGTTATTAACCTAAAATGCTAAATGAACTAGTCCTTGAAATCAGTTACTTGAACATGTCTTCTTCAAAGTTTCTGCAGGATATAAGTGCATTCTCTGTGAACACCACAGTTTGTCCAACAAAGGGCACAGTTTCTATGTAAACACTTTAATAAACAAATCAAGACTGTCGCCCTTACTGTAAATAATCATGTTCTTCACACCATGCAACTAACTCACTATCAAACCTTAGGAATTAGGACTCGCTACGAGCTCTCCGAAACGTAAAACGAAACTTGTTTTTTCACACTGGTGGTTCGCAAGCTAATCTTTTGCGATGCTTCTGCACACGGGCGAAACAAAAACGGGTAGTCAATTTCAACGAGATCCATCTGTTTTGGTAAGATCTTGTCGAAGTCTCTTATTTTTCATCCTTTTTTTTAAAAAATACTGCATGGTACACAGACAAAAAAAAAATAAAAACGTCAGAATGTTGTCAGAAAATAACAATGAAATAATATTAGTTTTTACATGTGAGAAAAAAAATCTTAGAAACTTTCTTTTCTGAACCAAAATAAGAATCGAACCTTCCTCACACGTTTTCAACTGAAGATCTACGAACTGTACGAGTCTTGCTTTCAGTATGTATTAATATTATTTTAGGTTTTGTGTGTTACTTTAGTATGATCTGCTAGTTAATTTTAGAAAACCTGGAAAAATTAGCCGATTTTCATGTGTAAATTAATAGTAACTGCTTTTTGGTTTATGTATTTTGTCTTACTTTTTGGTTTATGTTATTTTGGCTACTTCTAGAGCAGGCGAAGCTTGTATTTTGTGAAACTACTAACAAAACAAGTCTAATAACAATTAATCAGCTTGAAGGCTAGCTACCAAATTTATACTTACTAAATATTTCTGCTTATTGTTATTGTTATTATTATTAATTCCCTTTTCAAATTTACGTGCATACTTATTAAATATTTCTGCTTATTGTTATTGTTGTTATTATAAATTTCCTTTTCAAATTAAAGTGTCTCGTGTAAATATCCTAAAACCTAAAACTTCTTTTTTTATTAACTAAATAAACCTAATTCTTTCATCTGTTAATTTCTGAAGTCTGTCCCTCTGAAGCCACTTTTATAATTTTAAGATGTTAAATAACTAGTCAGGATTCGAGAAACATAAACATTATCTTTTATAAAATATTTATTTGCTCTTGATTTTAAGCCTTTATTAAGAAATATCCAATATTCATCTTAATGGCGTTAAGTTACATTTTTTAAATGAAATTAGTTTGCATAATATAAAGACTAAAGTGGTTTTTACTTTCATAAAAGCAAACTGTTTGATACTTTTGCGGCATAAAAATATGTTGGTATTCTAAGTGAAAGAAAAGTAAGAATATTATGATTACACATACATCTTACTTGTATTTTCTAATTAATTCATGCAACGAGGCAAACGCAAAGAAATATTTAAAATTTCCACAGAAATATTTAAAATTTCAGTTTTTAATTATATACCTCTCATTTGTCCTTTTCTTACTTCCAGTTTCTCTTTGAATAAATTGTTAAATATGCAGTACAGTAAATAAAGCGTGATCGAAAAAGTAATTTCAGTTATAAAAACTCAAACCTAGGGTTGTTAGAGAAGTTTTAAGTAAATGTTGTTTCTAATTCTATTCCATGACAATTGCGTTCTTCATTACAGAAATGAGCAATTAACGTGAGCATCGGACAGGCTGTCTGTTAATTACCAGTTGTTGTTGCAATTTAAGGAAGAATTTTAAATGGGAATTTAAACGCTAGAATATCCCAAATACTACTTAATGAACTTTTGAGAAGCAATTAGAATACAATAAATGCACTGCAAAAATGCCCGTTATTAGTTATTTGTACAGTGAATAATCAATGTTTTTTCTTTTACTAAGAACATTAAAAGTGGAAAAAATAAATTGCCGCAAAATAAATTTAACCATTATGTTGTTACAGCAGAAAGGGACGGTAATTGACGAAAAGATAAAACTCAGTTTTTGAAACCAGCAAATAGCGTGCATTTGATGCAACTATCATTTTAGCATCGACAAATAAAAGAATAATATTCTGTTTATCCAAATTGTTAGAGCAGCTACTACAATTACGGAATATAAACGTTCTAATCACAATTTTATGATTATTTTCCTTCTCAAAATAAAATGATTTTTTGTATAACTGTATTCATGGTCAGGCAATGAGATATATAGCATCCTTGCATCCAGCTTAAAAGTGACTCTAAATTTAACCATTCAGTAGCAAGATTTGAATAAATTGTAGCATGGCTTAAATATGCTAGTCATTCATTCAAATATTCATTAACCTAAACTAAAAACAATGAATACTAAGATCAATGAAGCATGCTAAGGCACGTATTTTGTTAATGCCAGAGCTGAAAATTTGGATCTGTATTCTTAAATTTATTATGAATTTGTGCAAATTATCTTCATGTGGTTTTCTCATTTGTGACACCAAACTTCAAATTTTTAAGCTGGTACTTCATCCTGCTTTTCTGAATTCGATAAGTACTGTTGTCAGCGCAAACGAAGTTTCACAGCTCAATGAATTGCTAATGTAACATTTGATGCTACAGATAATGAGGAAGGGGATAAAAGAGAAGGAGAAAAAAAGAGGTTTCGTCTCTCTCTCTGTCTCTTTTTTTTATCCCCTTAAAAGGAAGAAAATTCACATAATCCTATCAAGATTACAACATCCAATTAGCAATTTATATTTCAAAGCAGCTCTACTGGATTTAAATTTTGTGTATATTTTTTCCTTCCTATTTTATTTCACAATTCGCTAACATCAATACATAGAAAATAATGCTTAGAGTAAAAATATTACTTAATATTACTTTTAGGATAATATAATTTTCAGTCTCGCCGAAGTTCTTTTCAAGTTTAAATATCTTATATTGCTCGAAAATCTTTTATACTTCTTTTATACTAGTAGTACTTTTATACTTCTTTATCTTTTATACTAGTAGTCGTCAGAGCAGCTAGATTTTCGTTTACATAAAAATTACTAACTTAAAGCTAATTTTGCCTCGTTCTTTGGTTAATGATGGCTTATTGAATTCATTTTGCTTTCATTCAGGCAAGTTTTCTCCCAGATTGTCTTTATTTTTCCTTGCTTAGAGGGTGGAAATTCTTTTTCTGTTGAGACTTCTGTTCATGATGCAAAGATGAATTTTATGTTAAAACTTTAATTATTCTATCTGGTAATACACTCTACGACTTTAACAATATTACTGTTCTGAATATTTGCGTAGATATATACTGTGAATGCATAACATAGGCTATTACAGATAGTCTACAAATGATTAATGTAATAGGTTATTACAAAATATAATAGGTTACTACAAATGATTTTTAAGACTTTCACTAGGTTTCTAACTTGCAATTCTTTTTATCTATGGGTTGGGTTATTGGGTTATTTAATTATGGCAAAGCACACGAGGGCTATCTGCCTAAAGGGAGGGATGCCTTCGTGGAGGACTTTCTAAGGGAAACTGGCTCGTATACACGTTACACATGGGGAAAACCACAAAAACGCCCATGCAGCCAGCCCGTTCGCGGGATTCGAACCTCGGACCGAACTACCAGTGTTCAGCGTCTTTACCGCTCGGCCGCTGGTGGGCCATCTTTTTATCTATGAATATATAATATGTATATATGTATATATATTATATATATTTTGTAGATGCATATATATTTTACATATACATACATAATATATATATTATATATATATATATATATATGTATATATGAGTATGCATATATATGCAAAAACAGTGTATATAAAAAATGAAAACAGTAAAAGATAAAAGGGTATTTACATCTTTCGCCATATCATCGTCAGCGGGTTGGTGTTACGGCAGAAGTAAACGAACCAACCTGTTTCTACATTAAATTAGGATTAATAAATAAATTTGTATCTTTATCAGTTACCATTATCAGGCATATATATATATATATATGTCTCTGCATTTGCATGATTGTGCTGCTTGGTTTAAATAATTCGCTTTCAGTAGAATAAAAAGTTATTCGAGGGTAAACATAAAATTTGCTTATAAAATATCTTATTAAACTATCAACATACAATGTTCACAGTCAGTTTGAATATTATACACGTTTTAAGGAAATCTTTAGAAAGTCTTCTAAGTAGTCAACAGAAAGCAAACATAAATGCAGAGAAATATCCTTTTTATCAAAGCTCAGATTTAATATTTATAATAATACAGTACATAGCCAGAAAAGCATCAATATTTCATGTTCAATATCATATTCATCTCCTACAGAAATAAAAACGCATATCTTTATGTTTAGATTCTCATTCCTTACTAAACTGAATCGTAGATACACTGTTTTCTTAATCAAATTCTCAACATAAGTTTCGAATTTTGAACAAAGGGTACCTAAGTGTATTTCGTTCCCATTGTTTTTACAGGGTTGACACAAGGTATTGAATATTTTAAAACAATGATCTACAAAATATATCTTAAAATAATAGTTCTGAAACGAGCATATTCATCCTTTACACATATCCTTCATTAATGCCTCTTAGTTAAAATTTATGCTCCCTTAAACTCTCGGTTCTGAAGATTTCTCAGTTCTCAAACTCACAGTTCTCTAGGGTTGAGAGACTCTAATAGTTTCAATCTCCCTCACCATTTCTCTCCTCTTTCGGCGGTGTTTCTCTCTAGGGAGCTTTCTGACGAGGTTTATTTCTGCGTGAGTAGCTTTTCTTCAGCGTACCTTAATACGTAGTTTCTCAAAATCATTCTGTGGTGAAACTGCGTTACGTAATAATACGTATTTCCACCTTATCTTTAGAATAAAGGCAGGAATTATTAGTCCCCAGTTGCGTAGCAATTATAATTTAAAGCAACTTTTATGTACAAGCCTCATTAAGCTATGGCGCTATAAATTAAATGATTGAAGATTTTTTTTAATATAAAACGTTCTAAGTAGTTAAAAAACTGAGAATGGTGCCAAATACTATGATTATGTTAAAAAATAACTGAGCACTGGCCGAATCAGTCGTTTTGATATAGTTTGTGAATATTGCTCTTATTCGTTTTGCTTTTAACTTGAAAAGTAGTTTTTGTACAGCTCAGTTTGAAACTTTTTTCCCTCTCCATTGGCGGGCACTTAGCCAAGGCCGGAAGTGGTGGCCACTTTTTTGTCGAAGCGCCACCTAATACGTGAGTCACTGTTACCTCCTGTGAAGGGACGAACGCCTTCTCCGAGATTAAAACTTGGGTGCTTTGGTACTGTAGTAGGCTCCCCTAACCACCATACCACTTAATTTAAAACTAAAAGCTAACGAAGTAAGCTATGAGAATTATTTGTAATTTTACTGACAGTTAAGCTTAATTTAAACATTGTTCTATCTTCTCTTTGATTCACTTCATATATATTCTTTTACACCAGAATATTATGCAAGTTAAAAACATGCGAAAGGAACCTTAAAAGTTAGGATAAATTAATTGTAATTCATGCCTCTGGAATTAAAGACCGCCATACTGACCGTATGAATTAGTGTTAGACTGTTTGGAAAGTGGCAGTATTTGCCGAAGTTTACAGTGATTCCCGTTTGCAGCCCGAGGTTGGTAACTACTCCTTTGTAATACAAAAAAACTGATAAACAACCATGTTTATTATTTGATTAATATTTTTCCCAAGGGAAGTCGTAAGCAATACCCCTTCGGAATAAAATAAAGCAAAAGTTTGTTATCAAGCGGAAATCGACTTTAAATTGTACATTCTCGCTTTAGTTGTATTGCACCAAGAAAGAGCAATTAAAGTTTGTTAAATCTTAAATATGATTGCTTGTGTGTAAATTGATTGTAGTGAGAGTGATAATTTTTTTACAATTCATAAGTAACTCACGTGGAGTACAGTTAGATAGAGTGACCTTTAAGGCTAATTAAGTAATAGACTTACAAGGCAACGATTTAGCTCTTAGAGTTTTCCTCTAACTTTGTTGCATTAAAATTATTATTAAAGTCTGTTCTTTCAAACAAGATTATGAAGTATTTAGATTTCATTTTATTTCCTTTTGTTTACCTGTATTTATTTAGCGGTTATTTTACGATTTTTTTATGTGTATACTTATTTCAGTTATCCATGATTTCGTTTAATTTTATGTACATGTACGTTACATAATTTGAACTAACTAATTTCCAGCTCTATGTTAATTGAGGAAATTTATCAGAGGAACCTACGTCGCTATTATAAATAGCGCATCAGAATTAGACACACTGTCAGAAGTGCGAAGAACCATACATAACACAAAAAATATAATGATTAATTAGTAATTTTATAATTTCATAAATTTTATCTTCAAACATTTAATTACTTTCTTAAAACCTATTTACGGCTAATTCAAAAGAGATAAAAAATGTTTTCAATGTGTTAAGAACCCAAAAGACGTTCCTTTTAACAAAATATTATGACTGAAGTTCAAAGAAGTAAACTGATTTTCTGAGATAAATATTTATCCCTGTTTCTCTGATATTCTCAATTTCTAACTCTATAGATTTCTTTTTCCCTCGGAGATATTTCAGGCAGGACTTTTATTTTTTGTATTCGTTTCTCCTCGTATATCATAAGAAATGAAGTGCTATATAAAGCTTTATGTCTTCAGGTTCGTAAATACTTCTGTAACACTAACTTCAAGATAAACGACATTTCTGAACGAAACGCAATATTAGAAAGCATTATATATTTATGCAGGAAAAAATTTCACGAGGGTAAATTTGATGCACGGGAAACAATTTATCTTTCTCAAATCTCTAACAACTTAAGAGCACTTCCCAAACAGAGATTTCAGCAGTAGTTTCTTAGCTGGAAACATATCTTATTTGAGTAGATAGAAATCGGCCTCAATTGATTTCTTTTGCAAAATTCACTTAGAAATTTGCTTTCTGTAGGAAACTTACAAAATGTTTTCTCTACTTCAGAAATGAATTCCTTTAAAACAGATTTAAAGGTAAGTACGTTTCACCAAAATTATTTTCCGTTCTTGCACAGCTGAAGCTCCGAAATCTTCTGAAATAGAAGTAACATGACTAGAAGTGAGCCAATGTATATGCTGTAAATGGCATTTAGAAAAAACATATCTGTCTTTTGAATCTGGAAAGTTTTAGATCAGTAAAATTATTAATTAAGCTCTTCGAAATCATAAATATATAACCATTCTTTCTTCTCATGAAGACGCTTTTGCAAAATTTATAGCAGAGTATCGCTTTTTTCTCGATCTGCAAAAACGTCTGAAAAACGGGCATCGACTGAATAGGCCTGGATATTCGTAATCCCTAGGTTTTCCGGCAGTATTCCAAAAATTCCAATTCAGTAGATTAAATGAAGAGGATCTGAACGAAAATTTGAAATTCATTCATTGACATTCCCAACATACCTCACTTATCAAAAAAAGACGTTTCGATATAAAATAAACTGTCAAAGATGTAAGCATGAAAATTTTCAGCATTTGAAAACATCTTGCAATCTGATCCTAGTGATTGTAGTGTATAAAGTAATACCTTTTAAATACATTTTTAGAGATATTAGATTTTTCTTCTGAAGCCGGAAACATGATACATACATCCACTCGAGATTCGAACCGCGCTTCTTCCGATTGTTAGCCGCACATACTACCAGTTACACCATGACAGCATACACAGGAAAAAAGCGATAATTCCTTATATTTTCTTCGACTTGAAAGTAGACTGGGAAGAGAAAAACGAGACCCATTCGGCCAAATAAAGGTGGTAAATTATCGTCCACCTCATCTTACTCCGGCCGCTATTGTAGAAGTATTGGATATTTAGAGCCAAAAACATTATAAATGAGCTGCGTCCTTATCAGAAACTACACCATCTCTCCACTTACCAGAGAACAACACCTTAAAATCACCAGTAGCAAAACAAAAGCCTTCTGCAAGTTTATGGTAAAACGATGTCATCTAGTGGCAAGGATCGTCCAGATTACGACAAGCTTCCAAAACAAGGAGCTGACCTATACCTCGTTATATATATATTTTTAAAATTTTATTTAACCCTGTAAGATATATTTTAATTTTATAACATTTATTTTAATTTAATGCTTCTTCCCTATCTCTTCTAGCTTCAACTTACAGCTCCCTACCAAAATGAGTTTTTAGAATCGCGTTAAATGCAAATGAGAAGGAGAATAGTATTTAAGTCGAGTTCAACTGACTTGACAGAGAGAATTAGAATTCCTGAATAGCGCGTATTTGTCTTTGTGCTACGTCTTTCTCAGCTGCTACTCGGTTCGGCCGCATTACGTGCCTTTTAATAGTTAGCTGGCTAATTCAATATTACGGGCCAACTAGTTTAGAATTGTGTTAGTTTCGGCTAAATCTCTTTAGTTAGTCATTAGTTAGTTCTTATTTCTTACATTTTAAGCCGAAGTTGAAGCTTTGCTGTACGCCCTAAGAAAGGAGCCAACTGTTAATCTTATTTTGAACAAATAAAGGTAATTAACCCTTCTTGAGTTTACGTTTCTTTTCTTGGACCCTACAGCCCTTTTTGGGGGAGTTTAATAAGAAGAGTGCCCAGAGTAAGAATTTAATAATCACTCACTTTGTTTCTAGAACTCCCTGTACTACTACTGCATTTGGATGTCGTGCAATATACATTTAAGTCCGTAAAGGGTTGTCTTTGTAAACTTTATTTGTAATGTGAACTATTGTAAGTGTATGTTCTCCTGTAAAGTAATTTGAGTATCTGAAATAGTCTAATACTTATGTAAATTATGCAATTATATCCTGAGCCACAACGACTGCAATAGCTATATAGTTATTTGATGTTCTTATTAAATTATGTATATTATTAAATGTTATTTGCTATATCTTCTAATGTTAGGTGTGCGGAAACACCAGACAATACCACCTAACCTCACGGTAGAATGATGGTGTCTCCGTCTCCTGTCAACTGCCAATTACTAGCTGTATGTGCTTATCAATTACATAACGATTTCACGCATGAGAGAAGGCCATTATTCCTTATACCATTAGAAATGGATGGATGAATGATGAATTTTAACGGCACATAGCCTGCAACGCGTCCAAAGTATGCTGATTGAACAAAGTGTTTAGCTCATAATGCTCTAAATACATGTTAAATACAATCTGCCTGGTTTAAAACCAGAAAGAAATCATAAAAGCAACTGAAATAATATATCGATTAGAATTTATTAAGGCTGTGATAAACAGCTGCGTAAAACTCGTAATATGCTTACAAATATGAAACCAACTAAAATCTCGGCCCGTGAAGTATATTAAAATAAACTAACTGCCTTAAAACTTATTCAGATTGAATAATCAGAGCTAGTCTTTGCCTTTCTTAAAAACTAAAATTAATTAAAACTGATACCTTTGACGATTAAATTGTCAAGAATTGGATGACAAAACACTTTAAATGAAGCTTTTAAAAGAATGGATCCTCCATTAAAATGCGACGTACCAGCAGATTAACATCAGTTTGAGCAGATATGCTTAAGCTTGGTTTTTAGAATACAGAAGAACAGAAGGTTATTACATGTAAAAGAAAAATGGCCGATTCTAAAGTGAAATAAAGACTTTTCTTTCCGATTAGCCCCAAAATATTCCACTTTCTGTTTTACGCACCTCAGTTAGTTATGAAGATGAAGGTATAGTTGTCATTAGAATAGTTGCCCTTTATTAAGGATCTTTTTCCAAAGAGCAAAATATTAATGTAATTTCTGGTATATCAGACGTATACAAAATGTTATACCTATTTCACGATAAAAAGGAATGGAAAAATTTATTTGAATAATGATTTTAATTTTAAAAATGCATAAGACAGGCTCTTTTCTGTATAAACATCCATAGTATTGAGCAACTAATTGAACTGGAAGACAAGTGCTCATACATACTTTGTAATATACTTCTGCCAGCAGTCAATGATGGAACAACAAGGAAGTGACAATCAAAATCATCCAGTATCAGTCAATTATGTGTGTTAATTTAAGTTTGTATTTGCATGAAGTGACAACTGCTTGATTTTTACTCACTAGAAACACTCTTTCATGTGAAATTAAATATCATATTTGGAAGTTTATGAAGCTGAGATGTTAACAAATCAAGAATGATACAGTGACATGGAAAGTTCTTGGGTGAAAGAGATGACATGCATGATTAAGAATGTCCTGGACAGACATCTATTATTATGAATGAATTGTAACAGAAAATGGATAAAGTTTAGCTTCCTGACTAGCATTTCACCATTCATGACACTGTTCCCATATGTGTTACCATCTACACTGGTTGTCATAAATTAAGGAAAAATCACGATTACTGGAAAAGTTACATCTAGAATTTTATGAAACTTACCCACAACATACAACACATAGTAAGGTTGGTTGGTTGAAAAGGGGCGCAGCCCCAGTCCACCTAGCCAGCATACGCTGGCCATAATGACATAGCAGGACCGGCCCGTTTCACAACAAACGGTCACCCAGCAGCCCGGCTGTATCTCAGCAAAACTAACACAAAATCCAAAAGAAAATTTAAACTAGCAAATAAAAAAAACACCAAAAGACCGAGTCCAGGCACCGAGCAACCAAAAAAACAATTGAAGCAGAGCAAAATAGTAACAACGACTGGAAGAAAAACCTCCAGACCCAGACATCAACACAAGCGAACATAAAAAAATAAAAGTAATTGTTATAAACAAAATAAACGTCACATAAAAGAACAAACTCATATACGCACACCACCATAGAAACTCCATCCCCTAACCTATGCCTATCTGGTCTCTACTTGTATTAAATACTTCCATCAATTTTTTCGCGATCTTCTTTTTTACAGCACTTCCCCCAGTATTCTTTTTCCCATAATTGTCTTTCAGTTTTAAAAAATTGTTGACTACAGTCTTTGATCTTCCTGTCTTTATCGCAATAGCACGATTACTCATTCCTGTTGAAGACAAAGCTTCGATCTCTTCTCTTTCACGATCAGTTAACTTCTTACCCTTCGCCATCTTCACAAAGATCACCAATACTTCGAAGAAACGTATGACAAATATGAAAATTGCAGCGTTGTCACAAGTTAGTAGTTGAAATGGTAATTATACGATTATATTATATTTATTTTTAAAAAATGACTGGTGGCCTTAAAGTTTTTACTCAGGCAGAAATACTAACTTTGTAAATAACCACATGTTTCTCATAATTATGTATTTACAAATTATGTTTATAGCATTTATTTCTTATCAATGAACTTTAATAATTAATATTATTTGAATCCTTTTTATTTCATTTTACATTTTCTCAAAAATTTTTATTGGCCTTAAAGTTTTTACTCAGAGTTTAGATCTCAGGAAATCAACTTACTCAACTCTAAGGGACGGTATCAAAGGTTTCGTGGTCTACCAGCGGCTGAGAGGTAAACTCGCTGAACATTGGTAGTTCAGTTCGAGGCTCGAATCTTGATAAGCAGGATTTCTCTTTATGTTCCTCCAATTTAGAAGACCCAAAGCACTTATATCCTCTGAGTCTGCCGCGTGGTATACCTTAATAATACGTTAAATATATGAAGCTTTCTAATTTTTATTAACACCAAACAAAAGTAGAATTTTGCCAATGACTTATTTTCAGTTGTCATACTGTTGTTGCAGCTGTTATTAAACACGTAACATTTAAAGTAAAAGTACTAAAACAATAAAAGAAAAATTATTAAACTTGATAAAATTATATTTAATAATTTTAGTTTATTTCAAATCTTGAATATAAAAGAGCTTTTATTTTCAACTGTTTTCCTTCTTATCGAAGGATCTGTTGAATATTTCTCTGTAATTTACACTCTGTAATTTTAATTTTCATTACCAACATTTCTATCAAAACAGAATTTTTGCTATGACACCACAATTTAGAATCGTTACAGTATCTTTAAAAGGAAAAGAAGAAAGTAGATATTAACGAAATCTTTATTCTAATAAAAACGTTAGCATAAGAAAAGGTAATATGATGACATTATCTTTATAGCGTGGAATAAGAAAGCAGAATAAGAATCTGAATGGGTTACACCCCTTTGAATATAGAAGGCCAAATACATCACATGTTTTACTGTGAGCTGCAAACCAAAATTAAGCTGCTCTATAGCAAAATTTTTCTTGGAAAGCTCATAGCTATTTTTGGCAATTTCGACCTCTTAGAATTGGTCTTAAAAATGGTCTGCATCTCTTACCATTTTTAAAAAATAAGTTTTTCTTTCTTTTTTTTTAAACAGCAGAAGGGAAAGTTAAAGAAGAAACACAATATAGAAGCAGTAAAGGACACGAAGCTTATGAAAGAAAAAAGGAACGAAGATTTATTACTTTGTAAAATTAAATTAAATTTAGCTTAAGTTTAACACTAGTCTCAGACAATAGACTGCTGGGCTAATTATTGCCCGGTCTTTAATTTCAAACTTGGAATGCTAAAATAATACCAACAAAATAAAACTTAAACATTTATTTTCCTTTCATCTCGAAATTACAGAAAATTAAGCGTTAACAAAATTAATTTCCACTATCTGAAGTTGAACATGGAACAATTATATAAATTAGTTACAAGTTTAAACTTAAATCTAATAAGTCTACTCTGCTTCTTTGAATTACTAACTCATTTTCAATCAAAGAAAGACTCACCAGCTTGTAGCACGACCTTAGAGGCAGAAGACTACAACAGAGGCTACAACAGAAGAATTTCAGCACGGTAGGCTGAGGTTGCCAACTCTCTGTCTAAAACTTAAATTCTCGTTCGCTATTTAAACTCAATTCATTTACATTTTCTGGTGGAGCAGATGGAACAACAGAGATGCAGAAAAGATTCAGCTTAAGAAATAATGTGTTAATAACTATTACAACTTCTAAGAGAGATGTTTTATGCCGAGACAGTCAAGGATTCAGAACTCAACATAAGGATTCATATAACTCGAGAAACTGGTCATTTTTCATCTACTTATCCAAATTTTTTTTAAAGAGAATGGTACCTTCTAATATTAATGAATTACTTTGACTATTTCTTTGGCTTTACGCCCCAAATATAGGAGAAGCACAAGAGACTACACAGGTCTTCGGTCGAGCCTCTGTTTTGATTAAATTCTCTTGTAAAGCAATAGAGCTCTACTAGTTTCTTTTCTTTTCCTTTTCTTCCCCCTTTTCTTTCGCTTCTTTTTTTTTTTTTTTTTTTTTTTTTTGCTGTTGTCCAAAAAAATATTCGAACAAGCGATTACTTACTATATCAAGTAAAAGCATTATAATTACTTTTACTTTTTATAATTAAAATGTGGTTTGCATAGGCTGAAAAAATAGCAGAAAGATTTATTTGTCTCATATTTATGTAAAATTGACTTTCATTTAAATGCTTATGGTAAATTTCATGTCTTCCAGCTGTTTAAATAAAGAGCGAAACAAGATGAGTTATCTCATCTTCTTGGGTGTAAACCATAACCAGCGGACAGGCTGTGTTCCTCAGTCCTCTTTAACATAGACCGTGTCGTAAAGTCAGAAAATTAATGGGAAGGTGAGCGCATGTGATGATATACTTGAAAAGAAGGATTGATTACAAGACATTTAGTGGATGTGACTTCTTTGCTCTAATGAAGTGAATATATATTTTTAAAGCTGAAAACAGAAAATAAATGATATTTCAAAGAATGATAGCATTCAAAATTAAATTGAAATTGCTGCAATCTGACAATAAGAGCATGAACCTAATTTGTTCTGAAACACTTTCTAGTAAAACTTGCAAAGAAAATGCGTGTTATTGATCGCTATTTTATCAGGGAAAATTGACAGTATATTTCCAGATTTTATAAAACGGAACTTCAGTATATTTATATATATTCCATTATTAGCTAACATTATGTTTGCCCGCAAATGAAATGAAAAACATAAAGTTACGATTAGATATAAAAAGTAAAGAAAATTCATTTAAGTGAACTCTTATAAGTTTAAATATACCTGAAGAAAACTATGCTATGCTTCACAAACAGTCTCTGATCATGATGTGTTTTATAGCATGTATATTTATGCAATTCCTTCCTTTACGAAACTTACAAAATGTAAAGCAAGAAGAAATTACGATCGATTATCTTAAATAGACTTTTTCTCGGTCTTTACCACGCTTATTAATCTACACCAGTATGCAGAACTTAAGCAGCAAATTCATTTTTCAACATACTTACATAAAAAGGGCTGTTTGTGATCCGTACAATGAAAAGCCAACTCAATAGAAAGGCGATGCATATGCAGATATCAGGCCCATGACATCAGAAGGCACGCCAAAGCGGTTATAGCCGAAAACATCGCAGGCGGAAACGTCGCGGAGAAAACAACGCAAGGCGAAAACATCGTGTGGAGAAAAGAAAGTAAAGAGAAAAAAAACATCGTGGTACAAAATATCGTGGTCGAAAATAAAGCAGTTTAAAAACTTCGCAGTTTAAAAACATCGTCGTCGAAAATATTGTGGTAAAAAATAAAGTACCTACAAATCATCGCATGACGATAACATCGCCCGGATGCGTTTTTCAAATGCCATACTGACATATTATGTAACTGACTTTCGTCATAACTAACAAAGCGACTTCCAAAAAAATGATTACACCCTATACATGAAAATGTTACCGACACTTTAAGAATAAACGGAAACAAAACGAAATTCAATTTTCATTAAAAGAATACCAGATTAACAAAATTGAAAGAAAACAATTTGATAATTAACAAAGCAAATTTTTTAGAGGTAACCTCATGCAGTTATTTATCTTCCTTTTTCTAAGAATTTTTAGACGCTATACTTCATAAAAGAATTATCACTAGAACTTAAAAAAAAAGGTTAGTTTATTAATGACCCTTGTTAATTAACTATGTAAATTTAAAATTCCATTAAGTTCTATAGGTTGCATTAATTTTCTACGCATTTTCAATTTTTAAATGCTTAAGTTTCCTTCTCATTTTGTCAGCAAAAATTTATTAGTTAAATCAAAAATATGAAATATATATAGAATTAAAAGAATCCCTCTTTCCTTCTTGTACTCCCAAATCTTTATGCGAACATGAATTTACAATTTTTAAAACCTGAAAACGTACGTGTGTAATGTTATCGTCGTGCGATGATTTGCAGGTGCTTTATTTTTTACCGCGATATTTCCGACGACAATGTTTTTAAACTGCGAAGTTTTTGAACCGCTTTATTTTCGACTACGATATTTTGTACCACGATGTTTTAGAACTGCGATGTTTTCTCTTTGCTTTCTTTTCTCCCATGATGCTTTGTACCACGACGTTTTAGTCTTGCGTTGTTTTCTCTGCGACGTTTTGTCCGCGATGTTTTCGGCGGACACTGTCAAAGCTTGTAAAAGGCAAGACAACTTAAAACGAAGAAAGATGCATTTCCAGGCGTTCTCCTATAAGTGAAAGTGAGACTGTACGTTCAGTATGGCTACATGAAAACATCAGGGCTCATTAACATGTGGTAAAATGACTGTTAAGCTTGAGGTGGGGATTAGTTTGACATCTGTTGTCCAAAAGTAAGGAAATGATAAAAGATTTATTTTATAAGATTAAAAAGCCTTTCAAATGACAGGTACAACTGTAAGAAAGGTTAGTGATGGTCGGCCAAGGAAACCAATGGTGACTGATGGGCAGTATTTCACTCTGCAGGCGAAAAGAGATCGAAACCAGACAGAGGGCGACATTGATCAGCATTTGCGCACGGCAACCGTTCGACAAGTGTCCCAATTTACTGTGGCCAGACGACTTCATAAATGGCCTATTCGCCCATCATTCTAAACGCTGCATAGCATTGACAGCAGCCTATCTGCGGCACCATTTATAGCGGTGAAAAGACCACAAAGACTGGACAGTTCATCAATGGAACCATGTTCCTCTTTACCTAAAAGAGTCGTTTCAGTCTGACAAACGATTCTCGGCTCCAGTTTATATGGAGAGAGGTAGAGACACACTTTCATCCCACTAACATCAGAGAAAAAATAGTAGAGGTGGTCCTGGTGTGCTTGTATGGGGATGCATTTTAATGAATAGACTGAGCATTTTCGTAAAAGGTTCACTTACTGGAGATCCTTATGTGAAGAAGTTTTCCCCTCTATGTGCGTGTTTTTCGGAGTGCCACTGGTTCCGACTTTGATTTATGCATGACAATGCACGGTCACACAGGATTTCCTGGAAAATGAAAATATCCACAGAATGGATTGGCCAGCGTGCTACCCTTCCCAGTGAACATGCATAAGATACTTCAAGGAGACGCCTGGCGGCAGCGATCTAACCCACGGGAGAGCACCAAACAACTGAAACAAATGTTCTTTCAAAAAAGTGAGCTTTTATTCCAAGAACTGTTAGATAATCTGATGTTGAGTATCGACAGATGGTGCAACGCAACCCTTGCAGTTAGAGGAGGTCATATACCTTACTAAGGCTCTTTGGTTTGTTGTTCTTCGTCTTGGTCAAGTAATTTTTCGTACCAACGTCATTCTGTCAATAAAGCCTTTTTCTGTTCGTTCCGTGCTGAACGCCTCCTATTCATTTTTTCGCTACTATACTTTCCTCATCCTTTAAGTACTACATTGCGCCGCTATAGTATAAATTTCATGTCTTCGAGCTGAATTTTGTGGAATTATGGCCAAAATCAGAGAAGTTGTTTCAGTTTTGCACCTAACTGTGATCACAGATGCACTAGTATTATAAAAAGCCTATATGTTCACAGCCTAATATCAGAGATTGTTTCAATGAAAGAAATATAACGTAGAAATATAAAATTATGCTTGGAGAAATCGCTTTCATTCTACCCAACCTTGAGTTGCCTCTCATTTAAGCTATGCTTCGTTGACTTCCAATTGGATTTTTTCCTGAAACTGTGGGAGTTGCTTTAGATGATAAATTAAGACATGTTTAAAGTTAAAGAAAAGGTTTCATGAAAATATTACTCTTATGGTACGAAGAAATTCCCAAAATGGAATCCAAATACACTCACGTTTGTGAAAATTGCAACACCATGAAGGACTTACGCGAGTGAGCTGAAATTTTCAGGAAATGCAAAGTAGCGCATGATATGCAAATGATTAGAATTGCAAATCCGTAGCGCATGCGTATGCTGAGCAGCGCCCTCTGAACGGCTGATGGATCCGAATAAATAGACGGCTGTAACGAGGCGTGTATGGTTATCGGTGGTTATCTGCTAGTGGTAAACGTTAACTCAATCTGTACTTATGCCTCGTCGACGAAAGAGAGCGAGATTTGAACAACTTACAGAGTTTGAACGAGGGAGAATCATCGGCCTTCGTGAAGCTGGATTGTCGTATCGTGCAGTAGCCTCTCGTGTGCAGCGTAACAGCAGCACAGTGATGCGCGTTTGGAAGCAGTGGACGGACGAGTGTCGGACAACTCGGAAATCCGGGAGTGGACCCCGAAATGTGACGTCAGCTCGCGATGATAGACACCTGGTCCGCATGGCGCGGACGGACCGTACAGCTTCCTCTAGACAATTGGCAGCACTGTGGTCAATAGCTACAGGTGTTTCATTGTGTGCTTCATCAATTCGTAGACGTCTGCTGCAGTGTGGACTGCGCGCACGGACTCCTTTATACAGGATCCCCCTAACGCACGACCATCGCCGCCTGCGGCTACAATGGGCCAATCAGCATAGAGACTGGCGTGCTGATTGGCAGCATGTCGTGTTTTCTGACGAATCCCGCTTTAATTTGTGGTACCATGATGGCCGCATTCGTGTCAGACGCTATGCCGGTGAACGCCACCTTCCGGAGTGCATTATCGAACGCCACAGTGGACGAACACCCGGAGTTATGGTCTGGGGCGCCATAGCATATCATAGACGATCTCAATTGCTACGAATTGTGGGCAATCTGAACAGCAACCGGTATATCCGTGAAGTTCTACAGCCCGAAGCTGTTCCCTTCCTTCAAAGCTTGCCAGGCGCTGTATTTCAACAGGACAATGCCCGCCCTCATACTGCTCGGATTGTTAAATCCTTCTTTGCAGCGCAGCAGGTACAGCTTCTTCCTTGGCCTGCGTGTTCCCCGGATATGTCGCCAATTGAACATGTGTGGGATGTCATTGGTCGGCGTCTTGCTCGTGATCCTCGTCCTGTTGCGTCTGCAGACGAACTTTGGGTACGCGTACAAACGATATGGAATGCTCTTCCTCAGTCAGACATTCAAACTTTGTTTGACTCCATGCCACGTCGTGTAGCAGCACTTATTGCGGCGCGTGGTGGCCACACAAAATACTGATTCTGATCTCTTGTTCTTGTTTGTTTGCTTTGAATATTTAATCATTTATTTGTACCACTACCACTCAACTGTGTATTAAATTGCATTCAATTATGACGATTCCTTCTTGGTGTTGCAATTTTCACAAACGTGAGTGTATGTTTGTTGACTTGAACTCTTACATGAGATTCGAGTTGATGCTACAGAAGAAAAAACGAAATGAAATAAGAAACGCTATTTTTTGTAATTTACTATGTGGAATGTATATGATTCATTATGATCAATTTAATTTCCACATTTAAAGTGCTTTTAATGATAAAAATTTAATAAATACTAATTTTTTATATACGGCTTTAGTTAGCAACATTTCATATTTTCGTAAAATTTGATGGAAGAGAATAAAAAGTAAATGTCTTGTTTAGATTAAGTAAGGTGAAATCTGCAGAAAGCATGAATAAAGGCTACAAGGAAGGGAAGAAAAGTTAATTCAAAACAACGCTATAAAACAACGCATGATGTTTTGAGGTTCTTTTAAAATTTTACAACTTGGAACAAATATGAGTAAAGAAGTTATCAAACATAAAACCTTTACTTATAAATAACGTAACACTAAACTTAAGTTGCTCTAATTTTTTAAACAGTATACACATGCTAAATCGCAAGAAAATTCACGAAATTTAAGCGGTTACTTAACAAGATGAAGGAAGAAAAACACGTTGATTTTTTCCCCTAGACTTTTTGTGACAAAGAGAAAAAGAATGTTAAGGATTTATAAGAATTAGTAGCATTAATTAAAACAAAAACAAAATTTTGTTATATAAGTGTGTAGAGACATTAAGGAATTTTTTAAGCAGGACTGATGAAAAATGAGCAACGCCTTCGCCGGGACTCGAACCAGCGCACGCGCCCAGCGTGCTGGCCACTATACCACAAAGACAAGCGAAGAACGTGTGAGAAATACCTTATATAATCCCCTTTTAAAGGGCGGCTGGGGTTCAGGGAACCCAGTCGCCAAATCCCGGTGGTGGAGAATCATCATCCACTACCTTTTTAGTTCGGACTCCAGTGTAAAGTCATTAGGTTATTTGGAAGCAAGAGATATGAAAAATGAGCAACGCCTTCGCCGGGACTCGAACCACCGACCTCTGGAATACGCTCCCAGCATGCTGACCAATACATCACGAAGGCATGCGAAGAAGGTGGGAGAAATACATTATAAGGGCTTAAACGGATTTTAGATGTTTATTATATGCTATGTTTACCTTCACATATTGAATATTTTTTCCCTAGTAGCAGGCATTAACCATTATATTCGTTGGTCACTACCGAGGCCGGAAGCGGTAGTCACCTAATAGGTGGGTCACCATTTTCTCCGATGGAGGGACAGATAATTTACATCCATGCCTTCTCCGGAACTCGAATTCGAGTCCTTTGGTACAGCCATCAAAGTCACCAATCACGTTTCTGTCTGGGCGGCACGCTGAATGTACAGGTACATATATTTACTTAGTTCATCAGTTTTAGCCGAGTAAACGCGAGTTTTTCTTTATCACCTGAAGCCAAAGCCATGTGTGTTATAATTTGTTGTGGATCTGTTTCGAGCTCTGTGGCTTACATCCTACAGAAATATTCTGGCCTCTGTATAATTAACAAATCAATAAGAAATAGAATCAGAGCCATTTGACGCATTATATGTTCTGCCCAAGGCTTTCTTTGCAGGAAAATAAATAACCTTATAAATTTTCTGTTTAATATGCAACATAAATGTATAATAAAGATTTAATCTAGATTCAGAGTTAGGGTTAACCTAGACATAACCCTGACATTTCAAGAAAGTTATGACTGTTTTAAGAAAATACTATTAAATCCATCTATTACCTTGTAGTCACCAGAATGAAATTTTAAATCAAGATCAGGTCTTACCCCCAAAATGTGTTCTTAAAGAAGTAATTTACAAAATGTTATTCTTAAAGAGTTAAAATTTAAAAAAATAATAATAATAATATAATGAAAGAAATTTTAATAATAATTATTAACAATAATAATTTAATAATAATTATTATTATGCTCTTAAAAAGATTGCATAATGTGATGCGAATTTATTATGAAGTATGTTTTCATCAACTTTCGCAAATACAGAAAATAAGAAAAGTAAAGTATATTTCTGTTTGTCGAACAAGAATTGAAAGGGAAATTTGCTGAAAAAGGAAATAATAGTTTAGAGTCCAGGAGATATGAAAAATGAGCAATGCCTTCGCCGGGAATCAAACCTGGACCTCTCGAAAACGCGCCGAATGTGCTACCGTTACACCATGAAGGTAGGAGAGAATACCTTGTATTAGAATAAAGCATTTGATTTGTGTTTCAAGAGGACACAGACAAAACTTAATTGATTGCAAGTTACATAATTATGCGCTGACTTCTATTATCTTCTTCATTACCGTTTATTAATAAAAATGCCAACTTTTACAAAACCAAACAAATTAAGCATACTTTTACTTTGTATATTGCACTTACAAAATTTATTTTTCTCTAAATATTTAAAAAATAATGTAATGATTCTTTGTTTTCAACATAATTATAGTTCATTTCCACATTCTGCAATGGGAAATAATTTGTAATGGGACGATGGAATTTAGGGAAATATAGGTAGAGATATAAAAATTTATGTTATATCTTTGAACTGAAAATTAATTAGAAAATCAACTTTTTTTTTAAGTGGCCAATGTTTCCTTGTTAAAATTACGGAAGTTTCGTTTTTCAGTGCAAGGAATTTAGAGCTTGGATACTGGTTTAAAACTCATAGTTTGAGAACGGTATGAGATATGGGTAAAGTGCCGATTCTTCCCTCACTGTGCTAAGCGACCTCTACACCCCAGCATCCGGCCCCGAAACTGATGATGAATGGAATGGTGATTGAGTTAAAATATCTTCCATATCGCTCATATTTTAGACTTCTTTTCTGTTCCGCTCTTTTCTATGAGTCATTTAAATTGCACCTTTTTGGTTTCCAGAAAATGATTAATTCATTAAACAGCTGCGGAGAGTTTCGGGTTGAAAAGCTAACACAGAAATTAATTAAATAAATTCGATTCTAGAAACACAAGCGCTAAAACATTAATTACGAATATAGATTTTTAATTACATACAAATAAACACAAAAGGACATAAACAAATTCAAAGATAAGTGCGAAATTAAAATGACTTCACTTTATCCTATAATTAAAAACGAGAAGGATTTAGGCAAATTTCATTTCATAAAATTGACATTTATTAGCTGGGTTTGAGGAAGTGTTGAAATTACTTAAACGTCTCATAATTGCTGAAAACACAAATAATATTTGAATTATGGTACTGTTATTCAGTTAAGCACACAAAATCTAATTTGGTTTCTAAAAATATGTTAATGTGATTCAGGTGAATGATTTTGTGATTTAACTGATAATTTTAGTACTGCTTGGGTAAAAAAAGGGACTATTGTAAAAACAAAAATACATATTTTTATTTGGATACTAAGAACAAATGCATTTATATGCCTTATAGTACTTTAAGTACTATAGAATTTTAAGTACTATAGAATTTTTTATAAAGACTGATTCCAGAAAAACTATTATTCACTTTTTAATTATGGAATCTAATTATCCATCATATTTTTTCAATTAAGCTGCTCGTATAATCGAATTAAATGCTCATATAATCGTATCAAGCTAATTTTTAGAAAAATTTCTTTGATTTACAATACAAAACCCAGAAACGAATTTTGAAATTTTAAAAAAGTATTTATGTAGCAAATTTTGGGCAGAATTCGCTTAGCTATTTAGGAAGAGCCTGCTATGTATTTAAATAACGCTACAATTCCTATTTATTCCATTTGCTTAATAATAAGAGAGTAATAGATCATGTTATGTTGGATGAAATGAACTTATCATACTAGACACAAAACATACAAATATTTTTCTTTCTTTCTTTTCCTTCTTTCTGTCGATGTGTGTTTCACTAACTTCAATGATTCTGTTCTTCTGTCTACACCATAATTTCCACTCTTGTAAATATTTGTCACAGTTGTTAATCTGTAGACGTAATTCTGAAACTCAAAATCCTAACATCTTTTTTCTGAACACAATATGCTTTGTTATGTTGCTTTGCGAATTCGTGCAAAAGATATTAAAGTTTCGTTTCTTGATTAAGAAACACTAAAAAGCCATAAAGCACGAGTTTGTTAAAAATGAGGTTCAAACTCTTGTTACAAACTTGAGAAATGACATGTAAATAGTACTTCTCGTACGGAATTAGATGTAAGTTGCGTATATCACATGCAGTTTAACACATAAGTAGGGAAATGTTTTATACATTCATTGCCATAAAATTTTGCCCACCAAGAAAGAGTTGTCAGAATGAAACGAAATTTTACATATGTAAGTACTACTTTGATATAGGTAAGTGATTAGAAAATCAAAGAAAAATGGATTAGTTATTGCAGAAAAAGTGCACATGAACGGAAGTTTTAGTACTCTGTTGGACCACCTCTAGTGCGAATGAACGAAGCGATACGAGCGGGCATTGAGGCATACAAGTTCCGTATAGTGTCCTGAAACAACTCGTTCCACATTGCTGTAAATACGCCTCTAGTTCGGCCAATCTCGTAAGCTGTCCAACTTGCCGTCCCAAATGATCCCAGATATACTCGATTGGTGACAAATCTGGGGATCGAGAAGGCCATATAAGGGTGTTAATGCGGCAGAGGCAATCTTGTGAGATCCGTGCTGTGTGTGGCCGAGCATTGCCTTGTTGAAAACAGGCTCCTGGAGCCCAGCTATGAGTGGCAAGACATGTGGCTGAAGGATGTCATGGACGTACCGCTGGCCTGTCATTGTTAGGAGGATCAATATTAGGAGTGACCGTGTATCGTAAGCAATGGTAAAGCGAAGGCAGGATTGTGGCGTTCACCACGGGGCCTCCACACACGAACACGATTGTCATCACCGGTCAAATTGAATCTAGATTCGTCGATGGAGACGACCTGGTTCCATTCCGTTAAAGTCCAGTTCTGTCGTGCGCGACACCATTCCAAACGGAGGCGTCGGTCGGTGGGTGTCATTGGCAGCGCATGTAATGGGCGCCACGATACCAGATGTTCTTAAACCAGACGCCTTGCGATGGTTCGGGAATACACAGGAGACCGTAATGAAGCTGCTGCCTGTGTCTGGATAACAGCCAATGAGGCAGTTGGCTCTACGAGTGCGTGTCGTATGATGTGACGGTTTTCTCGACTACTGGTCTGTCTAGGGCGTCCTGAGCATAGAATATGTATTGTTCAAAACCCTGAGCAAAGAATATGTATTGGACATAGAGGTTCTTTCTCCTGAGCCTGGTCGCCGGGTAAATGACGTCTCTTCTGTCCACTGGTTCCAACACCTCCTCACAGTAAAATCAAAAGTATGCAAACCTGTATGAAGCACTCGTTCATGTGCATCACGTACCAGAAGATCTGTAAAATGAGTTTTTGAAGGAATTATTATTGGGTGCTGTTCATGGAAACTTAAAGTAGATTTTTGAAGTCTTCCCCCTACTAATAAAACTCCTTCCTCATTTAGAAAAGGATTCAGTTCATAAATTTTTGAGTTTTTTGAAATCAATTGTCCAGACTTTAAACTATTAATTTCCACAGAAAAATGTTCATATTGAACTTCTTTTATCAAATATAGTTCTGCATTAAAGAGTTCTTTAGCAATCAAGGGTCCTATTTTCTTGTCAGTTTTATTTTTCAAATTGTGAATAAATCTAAATATCCATGCAGTCACTCTAATAGCTTTAATTAATTTACTATATTTTTCAAGATTCAACAGAGAATTAGATTTTTCTGCAGTAGACGATAGTATTGTGGTATCATTTATACACTTTTTCCTCTCTAAATCAGTATCAGAAAACTCCGTTGTCGCAATAAATTTACTAGGCCAAGCACTTACTGATTCAACTAACCAGTCTGGTCCAGATTTCCATAATCTTGAAGACAACAAATATTCGGCTGAACATCCTCGAGATAAAATGTCCGCTGGATTGGACTTCCCATTACAATGTCTCCAGTTATTTGGGCAAGTTAATGATTGTATTTCAGATACGCGATTCTTTACAAACATTTTCCATCTTTCAGGAGCACTATGAATCCAGTGAACCACTATCATACTGTCAGTCCACAGGTAGATATTTTCTTCATGAATTGAAAACAGCTCTTTTAAATATTTAGCAAGTCTTGCCGATGTTAATGCTCCTAACAATTCTAGTCTTGGAAGTGTGAGTTTTTGTTT
>KK119958.1:81937-112121 GCA_000611955.2 Stegodyphus mimosarum | reverse complement strand
TTTTTTTTTTTTTTTTTTCGCTTAAGTCAAAAAAGATCATACTACTTGCATTAAAGTACGTAGCAAGTGAAAAGTAAAAACTAAAACTCTTCATTAGAATGCATAACTAAACTACTAAACGTATCTAGAAGCCAAAAAAATATATACCCTATTTTCTTAACTAATCTAGGGTTATGGATTAAATGAATGATAACTTTAATCATTCTTTCAGACAAATTCCTGTCTATGAAAGATATAAAAAATTACCTAGAAAAGCTGTTGCAGCTATTTTAATTATATTCTAAATTTAACTTAATATTTTTAAAAAATTCGCTTGTTAGTAGTTCTCCTTAACATAAGAAACCTGAAGGAGGGAAAAGAAGAAAACAAGTAAAGAATGGTTAATCTTTAGTCCGCGTTATATTTCAGTGAATTGTATTCCTGGAAGGCTATCTACAGGAAAAGTACTAGAGTCATGATGCACTAGTAATTTGCGAGTAATTAAGCAGTGTTTAAATTTAGCTGAAGCCCACTCCAGCTCTTTTCAGTCTTTGAAAGAAATCCCATTTCCAACAGAAGTACGTTGGAGCTTCAAATGAAATTAGCTCCAGCACTTTTATATGAAACTTATTCGCAATAATACCCCAAAAATTTTCTAATATACTTTATAAAACTGTTACGGTAGTAGTTAACTGTATGTCTAACTTCCCCTGGAAATAGCTAAATACCCCAGAAGCTATTTCCAGAGACCATGGCTATCCTATTGGGAAGGCGGGCCCATGGCCAAATGAAATTTGAAGGGAGTAAAATATTTTGGAGCTATATACTCCTTAGGTCAAAAAGACTACCATTTAGAAATGAAAACAATGCAGCAACTTTATCTGACTACGAAGAATGTTGTTTAAAGTATTACTTTTCTTTTATCTTTGGTAACTTGTTATCATTAATTCAGTCACATTTACTTTATTTTTTAATTAATTTTTATGATATATCTTTTTCAATTTAATTTATGAATCACGCGCATGTTTAATTCACCTTAATTTATTGATAATAATCACTGCTTTTACTTTTTAAAAAAATTTTAATTATTCATAATTTACCATTTTATTCACTATTAATTCGTTTATTTTGGTCACCGTTCCTGGCGGCCTTCGACACTATTCCAGCAGTTTCAACTTTCGAATTAAGTGCTTTTTACATAAAATGGCTATATATGTACGCTCCTACTGTCAATTTTGTTTGCTTAAAGCCATAAAAGCATCCACCAAGATGCAGAAATAAACGTTTGCGTATTTTATTCATAATTCAAGCCAATGTTTTGAAAATCACGTTCGAGCACGTGCTTTTTCTACACATCAAGTTTAGTTTATGGTGGCGCCATCTATTGGAAGCAATATAAACTAATTAAATTAAATATTATCCGCGGGTTAATTAAACTTTCAAAAAGTAAATTAAAGCATACAAAGAAAATGATTAGTTTTCACAACTTGGGATGAAGAAGAAATGAATTTTAATTAAAGTTTTCTGTTATTCATTTAGTAATTAGCGTGTCAAAAGGAATGAATCTTTAGTAAATGATTTTCTTTAGGTTGATAATAGAAATCTAGTGCATGACCGTAATTACAAAATTGGTAAAGCAATATGATAACTTCCATGTAAATGGATATATAAGCATTATGTAATTTATCCTCCACACATTCTACTGAACAACGTAAGGTACTTAAATATTTACGCAACCACCCTAGCACAATTTCGCGAATTTTTACAGAGAAAAGGATAACGATTTACAAAATGGAATAAAAAAAATTATTACATAAAAGAAAATTTATCATATATAATTATTATATATGTGTGTGTGTGTGTATAATTATTATATTATTATAATAATATATATAAGTGTCATATATCATTATTTATATATTGTAATTTATCTGGAGATATTAATTAATAAATGTATTTAAGAGCTTTATTTTTGTTTGCTGTGGTAGAAATTTCGTAACATTCGCCTTAAAAACCACATTCAGAGTAATTGTTCCTTAAACGAGGAACAAGATTCATGCATACGAAAAATGGCGACTGTGCATGTTAACACTGAAAATTATTGTTTATATGATTACCTGAAGAATTTTTAGGCTCATGTTATCAGAATTTGAGCATTCTGAAAATTTGGTGACTTCTGATAAAGTATATAAAATACATAAGTACTTGCGCTAATATTTAAGCTACTGCCTTAGAGCAGGGGGTCGACGCGTAATGCTGTAATGGTAATGGTTTTACGAGTGGCCGCTGCTGTGCGACCAAAATAAAAAATTATTTAAGTTTTCAATAAAGTGTTACTTTTTTTACTGTTAGTAATTAATACAGATTATATATATATATATATGTTTTAAATTATATGCTTATTTTAAATAGGCTCAGCCAGTTTGACAGGGATTGTCCCAGTTTCAAGACATGTTCCTGGAGCCCCGGCTAGTATGTACCGGTAATTTGTTAAAAATTTTAAAATGTCAAATATACACACACTAAAAATAGTTTTTTATCGCTTTCTGTCCTACAGTACTGTAAACTACTGGTCGTAGAAGACCCATATGGTGAGCGTAATTATTTGTTCTGCATTGTGCTGCCATCTATCCCCATTTAACGGGTACTTCTCTAAATAACATGTTATGTTTTTTGTATTTATTATATTTATTGCTACCCAGTGCTCATATTTTTAGTGCATATGTCTCCTCCTTCATTGTTGGTGTCCGAGACTTTTTATATACTTTGTTATTTTAATCATAAAATGGTGGAAGTCAAGTAAAAGGCAAAGAACCTACAATTTTGATACTGACCGGAAAGAATCATAGTTTCGTCAATTTTAAAGATAAACGTACTTGTTTCTTGTGTGGCAGTAGCGTTACAGTGCCGAAAAACATAGTCATGTCACTTTCAGATAATTTATGCCACTTTTAATTACCACACTATGCGGCTTATTCACTGAATTCATTGCCACACTATGCGGCTTATTCATCATTTAAATCTTTTTGGTCGACAGTTAGGTTTCACTAAATCTAATAAAGTGTAAAAATGTCACTATTGCTTCTTTAAAGATTTCTTATGTGCTCTCAAAGAAGAAAAGGACATTTCCAGGGTTCTGAGTTGTTAAAAGAATCATTTTTAATCGCAGCCGATTGCTTATTTGAGGGATTTTGTGATAAAAGTGAGATCGTGTCAGCAATACAAGAATAGCAGTTAACAGACAAACACCGTCACAAGGATACATGCTATTTCAAAAGACATGCAAATTCACTTAAAGCATGCTTTGGAAATACATGACTAGTTCTCACTACAATTTGACTAGTGGACAGATACATCAGACACTGCAAAGTCGGAAGTTATTGCGAGAATGGTAATTACTAATTTTACTGTAAAGAAGACCTTACTGAAAATAATACCCATAAAAGAATGAACAAGGTGGGAGAATATCTGCAACATATTTAAAGCATATGGCAGAGCTAATAGATAGCCTCCGGACAAACTGTCGACAGTAGCCACTGATTGTGCCTCAACAAGGGTTGGTAGTATTAATGAATATACTGCCCTCTGCAAGAAAGATAAATCATTTCCAAAATTTATGTCGTAATCACAGTAGCATCCGCCAGAAAGTTTTGTGTAATAGAATATTACCGTTCGGATACATCGTGAAAATAGTTACAAAAATAGTACACTTTATTCGAACATCCCCTTTATAACACTGCATTTTCAAGGCTCTACTAGAAAATCCTGAAGATCCTGATCTCATTCTGCGTCTCGACGTACGATGGCTCAGTAAAGGCAAATTCTTGCAAGATTCGTAAATTTTATTGAAGGAATAAAAAATTATCTCAATACCAAAAATCAAAGTTTTGCTGAACTAATGAACTTTTTAACGCTAATGGACTCAGATTTTCTCGCAGACACAAATGAGAAACTGAATTATTTAAACTTAGAGCTTCAAGGAAAAGACAAACATATAGGTTTAATGATATGGATCTGTTACGTCGTTTTAACCCTTTATTTCCCTGCGGGACTTAAAAGTCCCATCAATAAAATCGCTTAGTTATGTCCCAAGGGGACTTTTAAAAGCCCCAATTTTAAATTAAAAAAAAGCAGTGAAAAACTTACAACATTTTTGTGAGTTTAATGCGAGATGTTTCTCATTCTTAAGGAAATATAAAAAAAAGTCACAAATTTTTCTTCAAGAAACAAAGTTTTATTTATTTTACAAATGCAAACATTAGCGCTTAAGCCATTAGTTCACAGGCTCTCCTGTAACTTTTTAACATACATTCCTCATACCGAGAAAGTGCAATACAATTATTTAAATGTTCAAAAATCAAAGGCTGATTGGAGTCAAGAAATAAAGTAATTTGGGACATAAAGGGTTAAGGTAAACCTGGTTTTGTAGATACCACACCTGCAGATGAAGTCACTTGTGCATTTCCCAAATATGAAAAAAATGATAAGCAAAGCTAAAATTCACTTCTCCTTGTTTATTATCAACCTTGAAGACCAGTTTCAAAAAGGATTTCAACATTTTAATATTATCGAGCCAATGATCACCTTTCTCAACAACCTTTTTTATTCGCCAAGCAAACGTAGCCGAAAAATTATATGCATTGCAGAGTTTATTCAAGCAAGAACGGAGGAACTAGAGATAGAAATTTTGGGTCTTCAAAATGATATTGCTCTAAATTCCTATATATCAGATGGGAACTTCTGGAATATAGATGACTGTAACAAATTCCCAGTCTCGGCAATGGTGAGTATCACAAAGTCAAAGTACAGATCTCGACCTATAGTCGAACATCTTTCATGATTGCTTACGAGCAGAAATATCATCATACTTTCCTAATTATGAAGCAATGGTCAATAAAATGAAATGCCAAATATCACGTTTACTTTAAAAATTAAAATTTTTTATGCCAACGAATTGTAAACCAACGAATTCGTAAATTTTTCTCTGCATTATTTACTAATTTATTTTACATAAGAATACAATCAATAACTTTTATATCTTAAAATTATACTTTTGGAATAATTTTTTGTACATTATGTGTAATATTCGCTAAGTCAACCTGTAAATTTACTCTGACAAAATAAATGTACCCGCCGTCCCACCTGTATTCAAGAATATGCTCTAAGATAGAAAAAAGATTAAGAATCCTTGTCTTATAGCAATGTAATAAATTCTTCATTCGTTGAACTTAAACATGAAATGAATTTAACTTCAATCTCAGGGTAAGGTTGCGCGAGCAATTTATATTTCTTTTAAATATTGGGCAGAATATCACACCAGTTGCGTCTCTTCCGGCAAAATGAGTTACCCCTTAGTCAACCATACTGTTTCACATCGTGTTCGTCTCCCTGTAATATTTGTGAGCAAGACCGCGAGAAGAATATGATTCAGTGTCTGAAATGCAAACAATAGGTACAAGACTTATGTGTTGGAATTCACAATAAAATGAAAAAATATGTTTGTGAGCAATTAATTATGTAAATTATCCAATTTTAAAAGTAGTACGACTTAAACTATAGGTGGAACGACTTAGAATACTAGTTGTATAAATAGTATTAAGTTCGTATTCATAAATTTTAATTAATTTTATCCAAGAGAGTAGACTTATGAAATTTTATTGTGATAAATATCAGCAACAATAACACGAGATATTATTAGCACACATAATTTTTATTTTTTTTTCATAGATCTTACAATTTATACTTATTTTTTCTTAGAGTATACAAATTACGCCACCTTACCGTGATGAAATTTAATGTGTTGTGATTTATTTCACTTGTCTGACAGTAACATCGGAACAAGCCCACGAAATTCATCGCGACAAGGACAGCAAGGTTGCTCCTGTCGTTGGCAACAGCCTTGAGGACCATACATACTTCGTTCAGTTCAGCTCCCAATTTTACTGGAGAGCACTCCGGGGGATGGGTCTGAGGGTTTTCCATCCCTCAACCCCTACCACCAGCCTCTCGAGAGGACTTTCGGCTTCACATACATTTAGAGTGCCCCATGCTGCAAAAATACTATACATTTACAAACATCCATGCCTTCTCCGGGATTCGAACTCAGGCTCTTCGGTACCGCAGTAGGCTCCCCTAACCACAATACCGTCTAGGAGGCTTAATGTGTAAATTTAACGTCTTCGGTTGTAACACATAGTAGTTCATCAGACTAAGGATTTAGAACTACAACTAGCACTCATGCTTTAATTATTACGCATATACAGTATAGTCCCGTATGTGCGCTGGACTTAAAAGAACATTCGCAACCTACAAAAACTGTGGTGTATCGGGAACTTAATCGTAATCCAACTTAAAGCTGGCGTGTGCCAAGCATCGCGTATCGCGCGAAGCTATTGTGAACGAGAATAGACTAAAAGTGTCGGTCGTTGAAATTGTAAGTATGTATTTGTAAACTTTTATGTACAGTGAGATGATATGTTTTGTATATAAATAAAGTGCATTGTGGATTAATAAAGTGCATTGCGGATTAATACAGTGACTTGTGTAATCAATACACGGTAAAGAACAAGAATGCTGGCGACGAGGACTGTGGATTTGAAAATAATAAAAGAAATGCTTTCGCAACCTACTTTACCGCTATCGGAGTAGTAGTTTTGAATTAGGGGATTCTCTAAAGACTGCTCAAAGTAAAACTTTTATAATCATTTTTTTTCGGAGAAATTAAGCATGGAGCAACTGTAACTGAGCTTATACACCAAAATAAAGCTCTGATGGCGAACTTCTTCAGTTATTACTCCACAAACGGACAATTCGAAAATTTCTGTTCAGTTCGGAATATAACGAACATAAAGAACAGTTTGATACATTTTTAGAAAGATTCAAAAGTTATTTATATATACAAAATGTTTCACGCGATAAACGTGGAAAAGTACTGATTTCTAGTTTGTCCAAGAAAATGTATTGTCTTTTAAAAAACTTGCTGGCTCCTGATAATACTTCCGATAAAGATTATGACGTGTTAAAAATAACATTGAGAAACCATTTAAATCTTAAGCCACTTCTAATTCCTAGCAGGCATGTATTTTTAAATCAATAGCGGCACGAGGGGGCAAACAATTAGTGTGTATGTGGCAGAGTTAAGGTCACTTGCCATATCGTGATCAGAATATGATAAATGCGATGTTGCAGGATGTGTTTGTTGGTAGCCTAAGACATAGGGCTATCTGGATAGAGCTGGATAGTACCAGTTTAGATGACACTTTAAAAATAGCTTTGGCAATGGAGAGAGCATTAAAAGGTGCAAACAAAATAATTGGGAAACCAGTAGAAATTAAGGAGTTTAGTGCCAAGATTTAGGGTAAATGTAAGTCGGTCGCTTGAAAATAAAAGTTTGAAAAACAAAACTTCTCAGTCAAGAGTGCTAGAGGCAAAATATATTCGCGACGTGCGGGGACTGACCATAATAGAAATTCTTGTAAATTTTAAGACAAGTATCTGCAGATTTTGTAAGAAAATCGGGCACACTGAAAGAGCATTCTTTAACGCTAAAAACGCTGAAAGTAAAAAGGCAAATAAAAAAACAACTAGATGTAGGAACTGAAAACACAGTTACTATAAACAGCATAACAGTAAGGTGAAAAATAGGAAGCCGCCCATAATGATCGAAGTGACCATAGAGGGAAAACCAGTAGCTATGGAACTGGATACAGGGGGTGCAGTATCGATAATGAATTTTAAAAAATTCCAGCAAATTTCAAAAATGAAATTCAAAATACAAATCTAGTGTTTAAAAATATAATGGAAAAACCTGATACCTTTAGGGTTTACTACAGTTAATGTAGAATACAAAGGTCAAAATAAAAACTTAAATCTTTGTATTGTTAAAAAAAGCTTTGATACAATATTTGGCTGCGAATGGCTTTCAGATATAAATTTAGATTGGGCCTCAATAAAGTCAATTTCTGTCTCGCAAACGAGTAGTTTGAATAAATTATTGGAACAATATAAAAAGATTTTTGATGGAAAAATTAGGAGAAATAAAAAGTTACGAGGTTCACTTTGAATTAAAACCAAATGTTTAACCAAAGTCTTGTAGAGGTAGGCAAGGTACCATTTGCGTTAAAAGGCCGGATAGATGAAGAAATTGATAACTTGGAAAAGAAAGGCATAATCGAAAAGGTTGAAAACTCGGAATGGCCAACTCCGACGGTACCCGAAGTTATGCCGGACAGCTCTATACGACTGTGTGCCTATTACTCGGTGACAGTAAACCTAAAATGTTATTACGCATCAACACCCTTTCCCGACCATTCAGGAAATAGTTTCCTGTTTGAGTGGGGGAAAGCATTTATCAAAAATTAATTTTAAACATGCTTACTTACAAATGAAAGTACGCCCTGAGACTCAAAAATTGCTAACAATAAACATACAAAAGGCATTATGCAAGTCTAAGAGATTGTAAGGTTTATCCTAAGTTTCTTTCTAGTTATTTTAAGTTTTTGTATCTTTCCTATTTTATTCTAATTTCAGCTTACAATTTCCTGCCAGAATGTAAATTCAGAAACGCAATAAATGCAAATGAGTAAGAGTACTATTTAAGTCGAGGTTTAACCGACTTCTAGACTGACTATTAGGCTTTGCTTGGCTTAGTCGATTAAATTAATATTTAGGGGCCAACTATTTAGATTGATGATAGCTTCGGCTATACCTTTCAGGCAGCTTAGTTAAGCTAGTTCAGTTTAATTTCATAGTTATTAAGTTCAAGCCCGAGTGGAGGCTTTGTGTAAAATTTCAAGTAGGAACTGATTGTAAATATTCTGAAAAATAAAGGGTATTGAACCCTTCTTAAGACTTACGTGTTTATTCACACACTTAAGCCATTATTCGCTTGTTAGTGTTCATGGGGTTCTAAGTTAGAACTTTAGAATTAAATAAGTAAAACCCCACATTTGGCCCCCAAAACTGTTCTTAATGAGCCATGCCGCTAAGTACTGAAGATTTCTCGTTGACCTCTCCCATCTATTAGTTCCCACAGGCACAACCAAACCCCATGGAGGGATTTGGATTTATCTTGGAAACGATGACGGCGGCTATGAAGCCAACAGCAACTTTTGACGGCAAAGGATCCGTAATGACCTTTCTGGAGCAGCTGGACCTACACTTCACTTTATATCCGGTGAATCAGCCGCAAAGAATTATCATCGCTACGTTGAACTTAAAAGGTCGAGCCCTCAGCTGGTACACGAATATTGGCAAGAATTTGTTGGGGGATCCAGAATCCGAAACGTACACTTGGGAAAACTTTTAAAAAATTCCCTATTAAAAACATTCCCAGTTGTAAAAGACCGCGCAAAACTGGAATCAGAATTATTTAGTAAATATCAAACTAATTTCGACGAATTAACGGACTTCATCTTAGGAAAGATTCATATTGTCAAATTATTATATGGGAAAAGGTCTGACAATGAAATCATAGAAATAATGCTTCCATCAATTCAGAGCTTTCTTAAAGTTAGAAATCCGCAAACCCTGAAAAGCTTATTCGAACGAGCTGTTAAATTTCGGAGTAAGCGAACGGGCGAAAACGCGCGTGCGAAGAATTTTAAGCAGTATTCAAGGTTTCACGCTCAGACGAAACCTCAAAGTGAGCAAAATTCCTATCCACAAGGGGGGAAAGTAGCAAAGCCGGGACAGAAGGAAAGCCGGTCCGACCAAAGCGGGGAGAAATAAAAAGCAATTGTACCAAGAGGATGAAAAAAATTTAAACTAGTCACGGTGACTAGAACGAGGGAGTAGTCACCGTGTGAGAAGGAAAATCCATCAGAAATCAAACTGAATACGGTAATCGTACAAAATTTGGCCTTGCCAGAAATCCAAATACTACTAAATGACGTCCCTACGACCACCTTACTGGGTACAGGGGATCAACGCAGCTTCCTGTCGCAGGATTTTTTTAAAAAGCATTAAGACAGCAGGACAACGCGTGATTTCTGCCCAAGGCAAAGAGTGTGTCTGCTTGGGAAAAGTGAGGCTGTATGTTCAAATAAAAAATGAGGAGCAAAAAATTAATTTTCTTCTTGTAAAGAATTTATTAATCGCAGTCATATTGGTGGTTGATTTTTTACGCGCAGCTAACGAAAAATTAATTTCGAAGATTCCACCTTACAGGTCAAGATGGATAAAATGGAAGTTGCACAAGCCGCCATGCCGGAACTTGAGCTGAATCACTTCGAAGAAGGGGAAAAAGAAAAAATTCAACAATAGGTAAAAAAATTTTCCCAATTATTCGACGAGAAGCCTGGCTTCTACCAGATTTTATCTCATGCGATCGATACTAGTAATGAGCCCCCAGTTCTTTCCAAACCGTACCTTTATAATCAGGTGAAGGAAGACGTTCTCGAGCAACACATTAGGAAAATGCTCGAGAACAAGATAATTACGCCAAGTACTAGCCCCTATGCTAGTCCTGTAGTTTTATGTGGAAAGAAGAATGGAATGCCACCAGCAGATCCGTACGCTTGGAGATTCGCAGTTGACTACAGAAAATTAAATAGCATAACGAAATATCCCCTCCCGATAATAGATGAAATTATAAGAAAAATTCGGTCAACTAAATATATGACAAACTTAGACCTGATGTCAGGCTATTTTCAAATTGCAGTAAAACAAGAAAATGTCTAAAAGACAGCTTTTATTACAAAGTCAGGCGTGTACGCCTTTTTTTGAATGCCGTTTGGCTTAAGCGGAGCTCCGGCTACATTTCAAAAAGTTATGGATATTGTTTTAAGACCAGTCTTGGGAAAAAGTACAGTCATTTATCTCAATGATATTATTGTAACGAGCGAAACCCTGTAAGAACACATTAAAAACTTAGAGGAAGTATTTACATTAGGAAATTAAGCGGGCCTCAAAGTTAATCCTAAAAAGTGCAAATTTGCTGCCAAGGAATCGAGGTACCTTGGCTATAAAATCTCGAAAAACGGTATTGAAACTGGCAATTCGGAAATTTTAGCTATCAAAAGTTACCCACCGCCAAATACGGCTATGAAGTCATTATCCTTCCTGGGGATGCGTTCCTATCGTAGAGTATTCATTGAAGATTTTGCAAAGATAGTTGAACCTTTGTTGGTACTTAAACGAAAAAAGACCAGGTTCACATGGACAGCGGAGGCGAACACGGCGTTTGAAGAATTGAAACACGCTTAATTAACGCCCCTGTTCTTAAATTCCCGGGAGGGGATCAAACTTTGGAGATTGCAACGGAAGCGTCAGACTACGCAGTTGGCACAGTTCTTTCCTAAAATGGGCAGCCTGGCATTTTTTAGCAAAACGCTGAATCAAACTCAGTGTAATTATACCGAAAGTGAATGGGAAACCCTCGCGGTCTTACTAGCGCTGCAAAAATTCCGCGTTTATTTTGGAAGCGCCCCGATAATAGTGTACTTAGATCATGGGGCAGTTGGTCGCTTGAACTGGGGGGAAAATCTTTCAACCCGACTTATACCTTGGATGTTAAAACTGCAAGAGTTTAATTTAATAATAAAACATACGCCGGGGAAAGAAAATGTAGTTGCAGATGCACTTTCAAGAATAAGGATCTATGAAGACGAAAATACAATTAAATGTATGATGCTAACTGCGAAAATAATTGAATCCCGAGAAACAATAATCGCCGAGTTAAAAACGGACCCAGAATTTAAAGACATTTACGCCTATCTGGAAGATCCCGAAAATTTTGAACATGTAGACTTAACGGCTATTCGCAATAGGGCGACCCATTATGAAATTATAGCTAAATTGCTTTTTTACACGAAAACAGCCAACGATAATCAAGAACTGTGGCCGGTAGTCCCAATGAGTCAACGCTTAAGTATTCTGGAGGAGCTCCCTGACTCGAAATTAGGAGCCCATCTTGACATTAGGAAAACCCTGCAAAGGGTCCGCGAAGCGATGTATCTTCCGCAGTTATACAAAGTTGTGACGGCGTAGGTCAGGTCATGTCACTTGTGTCAATTAATTAACGATGTTAATTACAACCCGTCCTGGTACTTAAATAGCATAAAAACCACTTTCCCAAATGATTTGGTTGTCATTGATTTGCTTGATCCCTACCCTAGAAGAAATATTAATAAAAACAGATACTTGTTAACCAGCTTGGATCATTTCTCAAAATGGGTGGAAACAATTCACCTTAAACTGGCTTCAGCAAAAATAGTAGCAGATTCGTTTCTAACTAAATATATTTTAAAATACGGGGCCCAAGTAAAAATAATATCAGATAATGGTAGGCAATTTATAAGTAATTTATTTGAAAACCTGTGCATAGGCTTTGGCATACGCCATCTAAAAATGGTACCTTATAGACCGCAATCAAATATTGCGGAACGTGTAAATAAGAATACAGTTAAAATTATTCGAGGATATGTTAAGAATTATCATGACCGTTGGAACAGCTATGTCAATGAATTAGGCTTTGCCTTGAGAACAGCATAACATGATGATACCACACAAAAAAACCCGCAGAATTATTCCTAGGAAGAAAAATTTTAACTCCTCTGGGTAAACTATTTTTCGTTTAACAAAGACAGGAAGTGTTTAAATTGAATGATATACAAAAAATTATTAATGAGGCGATAAAAAATTCTGATGCGGCAAGGTCGAAATAAAAGTTGTACTACGATAGAAAGAGACACGACGTAGAATATACAGTAGGACAGAAAGTATTAAAAGTAAAACATTCATTATCGTCTGCACCCGAAAATAGGTTAGTCAAATTTGAGCCCAGGTTTGATGGGCCATTCATCATCGAAAAAATCAAATTTTCTACGTTTTATTTAAAGGCAGAAAATGGCCAGCAGACAATTGCTAATGTGGACCAGCTTAAACCGTACTATAGTAGTACGAATTTTCAAGTTCTAAGAGATTTATTGCAGAATTCTGGGAGTGAATCAAGAACATTGATTTCGCAGTCGCCTAGCAGGGATCCTCTAGCAACAAAAAGAAAACAAGCGCAGAATACTGAAGGGTGCACCGCGAAGCGAGCGTAACAGCAACAACGTTCAGGTCCAGCGAGAATGAAGAATACGAAATAGAGAAACGTTTCCTCTTTAACAGAAGCCAGCGCCGATGGGAAACCGGAAAAGGCTCTTCGAAAATAAGCAAAGAAAACGTCAAACTACAGAACCGAAGCCAAATACCTCGAGAGAAACTACAGGAATATTCCAGCCGAGATCGATGGAAAGAAAACAACCCGACGACGCAAGATCTATTCCTTTTCAGGAACCCAGGAAAACCAAGAAACTTTTCAAAGATTCCGAGGCAAGGTCCGGGAACTACAAAGCAAAGAGAAAGCCAGAATTCCAGAATCCTCAGCCGACAAGAAAAGCAGGTCGATTAAACGCCCGAGGAATGAAAAGAAAAGAGGGTCCGGAAGTGAATACCAGCCGCCCGAGACGACTGAAAATCCAAAGCTTGAAATATCCAACATAGCAAGAATTTTACGCCAAGAGAATGCAGGAATATAGAAACCAAATAGATAAGTGAATATTTTCCTTGTTTTCTGTTTTGTATTGAAAGTTCGATTTATGTCCTGTGTTTAAAGTTGCTAAATACTGTTTAAAACAAGAAGTTGAATTCGCAAGATTGCGAGAATGTAGTTGTAACTATCTGTGAAACAGAAAAGATTTTTGAATTCGCAAGTTGGCGAAACTTTATTTTGTAAATACTTACTTTTGAGAATTCTCAAGTTGCGGGAAACTAATTTGTGAACATGTTTAGTCGAAAGACTTCAATTGATTGTAGCCAAGCTTTGTGAATTTTGTATAGAACTATAACGAATGATGTAGAATGAAATTTAAAGTATTGCATGTTAAAATGTTCTATTGAATGCAGAAATGCGAATGTCAGCTTTTAAACTATTGTAAAAGTTAAACTTGTACAAATGTAAGTTTTGGTCAAGCATGACTCTAAATACTTTGTATAAGAGATGAATTGAATGAAAGTATAGATTGAATGTATTTAAAGTTAGGCTCTCCAGGCTTCACTTAAGAATTTTAAAATTAAGCTCAATTTTAGGACAATAGATCTAGTTTGTGTTTAAGAAGTCTTTTAAGGTCTGGAAAGTCGAGTTTATAACAAATCGTAGTGGTTGGATAGTGGTAGTATGTCTTCGCGGAAATACACATAAAAACCTCGTCTCACTCAGAACAATTTCTGGAGAACGTGCGGGAAGTAGATTTAAATCTTGTGTGAACGAAAGTTGTCTGAGGGCCAAAATAATTTCAATAAAAGAGTGTCGGTAACGAAACTAGAAATTGTTTGTAAAAGATAAAACTAATACTCTTTCCTTCCAGATAATTTGGAAGGACCAAGACGGACATCTGACTAAAGATGAAGTATATGTATGTAAAACCTATTCAAATTGTAAATGAGTATTTTTCTTAGTTTTAATCTAGCTTTAGATATTTTTGTAAAGTTGGCCCTAAACAAGAAAAGGTTTAATGATGAAATTCATTCAAGAAAGCAGAATTTCTAGAAGTTTAAACTTTGATGTTAAAGCCTTTTGTGTAGAATTTACACTCGTAAACAAGGCCGTTTTGAGACCTTATTCTTCGAGTAGTTAAATTCTGGTGGGGAAAGATGTAAGGCTTATCTTAAGCTTATTAACATTTATTTTAAGTTTTGTATCACTCCTATCATATTCTAATTTCAGCTTACAATTTCCTGCCAGAATGTAAATTCAGAAACGCAGTAAATGCAAATGACTAAGAGTATTATTTAAGTCGAGGTTTCACCGACTTCTAGAAAGAGAGTCTGATTTCCTGACTAGCGCGTGTTTGCCTTTGACTACGTTCTCTCTTACCTACTACGCTCGGCTATACCTTAGGCCCTTGCTTGGCTTCGCCTATTAAATTAATATTTAGGGGCCAACTATTTAGATTTCAGATAGCTTAGTTAAGCTAGTTTAATTTAAATTCATTATTTTTTAAGTTCAAGCCCGAGTGAAAGCTTTGTGTAAAGTTCCAAGTAGGAACTGATTGTAAATATTCTGAAAAATAAAGGGTATTGAACCCTTCTTAAGACTTACGTGTTTATTCACACACTTAAGCGATTATTCACTTGTTAGTGTTCGTGGAGTTCTAAGTTAGAACTTTAGAATTAAATAAGTAAAACCACACAAGATTAATGTCCGGGCTAAATGCTGCACCCGAAATCCGGCAGCATTACATTGACGGACTATTCTAAAGAGTAGAAGGGTGTAAAGTCTTCATAGATGATGCGCAAATAAGAGGGTCAGACGATAATGCACATTTAAATTCTTTAAAAAATTTCTTCGAGGAATGTAAAACTCATGGACTAAAATTAAGTTTGGAGAAAAGTAAATTTTTTCAGGATGACATACAAGTTTTTGGTCATAAAATTGATAATAATGTTTTACATGAAACAGCTGAAACATATTAGCGATTGCTAAAGTTCCGAGACCCAGAAATGTTTAGAAAACTCACCAGAAATGTCCAGAAAACTCAACGTTTTTTAGGATTAATTAATTTTTATGGCAAATGTTGCTCCAATTTAGCTACAATCGCAAATCCCTTATACCAATTAACTAAGAAAAACTCAAAATCGCTTTGGAAGAGGGATTGTCAGGAGGCATTTCTAAACATTGAAAAAGAGTTGTGTTGCAGAGAGTTTTAATGCATTCTGATTCAAAATTACTCTTAACGTTGGCAACTCATGCATTACCAGTGGGGTTAGGTGAGGTACCTTTTTACAAACTTCCTGATGGAACTGAACTGTCAGTTGCATATGCTTCTAGAAGACTCATAGAAACGGAGAAAAAGTATTCTCAAAGTGCTAAAGAAGCCTTGTCAATCATATGGAGAACTAAAAAATTTTTTCCCTACTTAAAAGACAGAAAATTTAAGTTAATTACAGGTTATAAAGCTCTTGTTGCAATTTTTGGCTCAAAGAAAGGCATGCCAGTTTTGGCAGCAACAAGACTCCTGTACTAAGCCTTGGCTTTATAGTCATTCCAATTCGACATTATCGTAAAACAAACGAGCATGGTAATGCTGATTTCCCGTCACGATTACAAACAAACTCGGAGTAACCGTCTATTCAGGATGATGTAACTATTTTTCAGTTACAGCAGATTGTAACTCTTTCAGTCACTGCCAGAGATTTGGCTAAAGAAACTAAAATTGATGAAGAACTTAATCCTCTGATACGAATACTTCAAAGCGGCGGTGAATTGAAATGAAAGGAGAGGGAGTACAGTCTCCAAGATGACTGTACAATGTATGGCCAGCGCGTTTGTATTCTATTCCAAAACGATACCGTGAGAATATTTTGAAAGAATTACACCAATGACACTGTAAAGATTAAAGTGATTGCTAGATTTTACGTGTTTTGGAATGGTATAGATGAGGATATCGAAAACACTTCGAAAGACTGTTCTGAATGTGCAAAACATAAAATAAATCCTCCGACGGTAAAATTTTATCATTAGAAGTGCCCGAGCGCTTTAATGGACCAATGTTTGAGCATATGATTTTGATAATCGTCGATGCTTACTCAAAATGGCTAGAAGCCTACTCGATGAAATCAAGCTCGACTTTCAAAACAATAGAATATTTACGGAAATTTTTTTGCAGAATTCGGATCACCAATATTGTTAGTGAGTGATAACGGCACATAGTTCAATTCGCATGAGTTTACGATATTTCTACAGAGTAATGGAATCAAACACAATACCACAGCACCATTTAAACCATCTAGTAATTGGCAAGCTGAATGGTATGTATTTACAGTAAAGCAACTCTTAATAACCATAAAAAATTAGCCGGGAACTCTGAGACAAAATATGGGTATATTTTTAATGCAATACAGAAAAGCTCCGAAATTAAATACTCTACAGAGCCCTGCAATGCTAATGCTTGAGAGAGAAATTCGAACTAGAACTGACTTATTGAGATCCGATCTCAAACGAAGGGTGAAATACAGAGTTCGAAAAGGAACATACCAGTTTGCGGCTCTAAGATTTAGTGTTGGCGACAAAGTGGCAGTAAGAAATTATCGTCAAGGTGACAGATGATGGAGATTTGGAGCCGTCTAATCCAGGGTTGGGCAGCTAAATGTAGACGGTCAGTTTTGGAGGCGACATGTCGACCAGATGCGTAATGGAAGAACCATAATTGATGAAAGCTTCATATGTCCCCTTCCAGCTCTTGTGATTTCCAAAGAGCCTGATAAGAGTGGAATTCCAGAACCATCCATAGATAAGAGCCGCTAGGTAGATGAGTCTGCGTCGGCCTCCGGGCTAAACATTTTACCATCCACAGGACCTGATGCTGATACAACCAGGTTACCAAAGAAACCAGCTATGCCACAACCTTTGCGTCGATCCAGCAGAACTTGACGACCCCCAAGTAGATTAAACTTGTGATAAAGGGGGAGGGATGTGGTATATCAAGAACGTAATCGTAAACGAACTTAGAACTGGAGGGCGTCAAGCATCGCGTAGCGTGCGAGCGATTGTAAAAGAGGATAGATTAAAAATGCCGGTCGTTGGAGTTGTGCGTGTAAGCTTTTAAGCTTACACGTAACAACTCCAACGACCGGCATTTGTTGTACATGTAAGTGTAAGTTTTTATGTACAGTGTTATGATGTACAGTGTCCTTTTTGTATATAAATAAAGTGCCATGTGGATTAATACAGTGTATTGTGTAATAAATACACGATAAAGACGCAAGAACTACAATTAGCACTCATGCTTTAATAACCTTTACACATCGATTTGACAAACATATGAAGTTACTGAAGTTGATGTCACTCAGAATCAGTCACATTTTCTCTATTACTATAATGATAGACCTATAAATTTACCTTGATTACATCTGAAAATAATTTTTTAGCAGTAGCTTTCTAGAATTATCTCTCATCGCCCAACTACAAGAAAAATTTCAGAGAATATTGCCCATTACCTTCTTACTCTCGACGAATATAGCTACAAAGCACATGATTTGAATCATCATCAATGTTTCGCATGTTGATGTCCTGCTGTCCAGAATGTGCGCTGGGCTTAAAAGAACATTCGCAGCCTATAAAAACCATAACATAATTTATACATAAAATATTAAAACATAATTCTATACAAGTTTCTTGGATTTATTTCTAGTATCAATGCACTCGATGCGTGGATTAAAAGTGGCTAATTCATAGAACAGAAAATCATAAATCTGAGTCTTAAACCAAGGTATACCAGCTTATTACAGAAGAAACTATAGTGTTTGTGTGCCCTTTTAACCCTCTTAAGAATACTTGCATAAGGATAACATAATCAAAATGAAAAATAAGAGAAGCCAAACTTCAGTCGCTCTATTTAAAGCATATGCTTTCATATTTTGTTCAAATGGTATTATTTCGACAAATGTTATTAATCAGAAAAGAAAGATGTCGAGATACAATAGACTTTCTCTTTTCAGGCCTCACTTTAAATGGCCAAATTTTCTTCAAGTCTCTTTTTCACTGTAACCAAATTTCTTTCTCCATTTCCACAAAAAAGTACAGCGCCTTCTACTCAGCGACAATACATTAATTCTATACTAAATTAAAGCTAAACAAAATTAAAGCACTGTTTATCCCCATTTGTAAGAATTTTTATCTTACTTTCAGTGGTTGTACACTTTTTTTCCATTGATGCTATCGTTTCCGTTTACGCTAAGCTGCGTTACAGATTTTTTAACTAAATATATGAATAAAACATATTTCAAATGATCAATGTACGTAAAATACATATTTCAAAAGCGTTTTATTCTCACTTCATTTCAAGTTTATGACTCTTACTTCGTATGATTTTTCGGATAAACCGACTTCTTACTTACATAACCTGGTAGTCCAGTTCAATAACGTCAAAATGCGAAACGTTCGGAATTCAAGAATACGATAGGTGGAATTCCGTATTGTGTCATTTGCGTTTCATAATTTAAGTTTAATGGGTTCTCTTTTTTTCAGAAATAGTTCAAGAAATGATTAGTAAGAATTTATAGCTTAAAAAAATTTTTTCACCTTCGAAAAAGGTGAGTCACAAAGATAAGCAATGAATTTCTTTGACATGGCTTAAAGTATATTTCTTCCTTTGGAATTGATACCAAACTACTGTGAATATTCGTAGAAGATCAGTTTCCATGTGTAACAAGAGAAACCGATGATCATTTTTTGGCCTAACCAGCTCTTCGTAAGACGACAAGTACCTCTTACTTCTAAAGAGAGATTTTCTGGGCTCGAGGGCGAAACGTGTCAACACATACCGTACGAAATCGCCTTCATCAAAATGATATCCGTGCACACAGAGCCGTAGTCTGAGATCTCTTAACCGTAAGCATCCTATAATGTGAAGGAACTGTGCGGATAAACATCACAATTGGGATAGTAGACAATGGCGTAACATTCTCTTAATACATAATTAAAGATTTAGTTTAGAGCCTGACGTTCGTCATGGGTTCATGTAGAGGGAAAATAACACGAGAAATAATCTAAATGTTTTGCACGAATGTTTACAAATCGAGGCAAATGATGGCACAGGAGTACGTACATCGAGGCACAGGAATACGTACAGGCGAATGTATGGATTTGTACGTCGTCAGGAATGACACTCTACTGGGTAGAAGGTACAAAGATGAAGTCCTTAGGCCCTTAATCTTGCCATTCCCTGGAGTCGACGGCAATATGTTTCTTTTAATTGGCGCTAATGTTCGGTATTAAAGAGATCGGTCTGAAAAAGAAGAAAAAAGAAAGGTCTAGAAAAAGGCTTTTAGAGCTAAGAATCGACAAAATGGAATAGTCAGGATACTCATCCGACGGAACATACATGATACGCTGTAGAAGAATGTGCTGCTGCTAAGACAAGTTCTCCTCTGACTCCTATAGAATTAGTGATTGATGTCCTTATGGAGAAGCGGAAAAGACTGCCTCAAATTTACTGGATCAGCTTGAAAATTCTGTGCAACACCGGTGTTCAATCTTTTAGCAGTTCGATGATATTGTATGTAAATCCTCAGAAAAACAATATGTTTCATATTTTTGCTTTCGACTATTAAACTGTATGTAAAATTGACAGGTATTTGAGACAGCATTTAAATTAAATAAAATAATCTTTAAACCAAATTTTCTAGTGACATAGTTTAATGGACTACGTAGACACATCAATAGCAATTCTTGAAAAGATGTCTGAAATATACATACATTTTCCAACACATCACTGAGCCTTTATTTTTTTGAGCAATGTAGACATAAATTAGATCGTATCATATATGAAGGGTCTCTTGAAGGAATGACTTTTTAGAGGAGATTATATAAGGAGAGGGTTTCTTATTAAAAATAATAATACGCAGAAAGCCATGAAAATGTCCATTTAGATTGAAAATGTCCGTTTTCTAGACAGAACTGAGAGAAATTATCAGAATTCAGTGGTTTCAAATATTGAGCTATTTATGAATCTGGAAATAAAAAAGGGGAACTTATAAACGAAGAAACGGAATGGAAGGCTCTTTTGATCCATTTTTCTTTAGGTTTTCTCAGAAAGTAAAATAATCTCAAAAGTGGAAGTTTTCTTCTAAAAAATATAACCTTTAATAGATGTGGCTTCACATTAACTATAGTCAAAATATTTTTTAAAAAGGAATCCTGAAGACTGCTGGTAAATACTCAGATTTATTGTTCATAACTAAAGTGATGGGAACATGAAACCCACATAAAGTGTTATTCCCAAACTGTACTTTTTTCATTATTAAGCTATCCGCTCCTTCACCGAATCCAATTGTGCTTACTATTGCCTCTTGATAAGCCAAGCCCTGCTACGGTATGAAAGATTCAACCAGACTTTCGTGTTGAGTGTAAAAGAAAGTCTATCTCAATTGAGACTGTGCTGCTTGGTTATGTTTTTGTTAATAGAATTGCTACAGAGAAATTTACATTATTTCCTAATCATTGAATACCAAAGATAAACGGTGAAAGAAGTGATTGACGAAAAAGAAGAACATATATATATATATATATATGAAATCAATGTGTTTATTGCATTGTAGTTTACGTAGCAGGAAAGAAGAATCTAAAATCTTTTGTTCACCAGAAAGACTAGCAAGGAGCAGACTTGACCTTATAAAGTCTATGTCTCTTTGGAAACATACAAATTAGACTTTAAAAAGACTATTGAAGAATTATCGTCTAGCCATGTGAAACAAAAGAGAAATCAGAAGAAGGGTGTATAAGACCTTTTTATTCAAACATAAAATTAGCAAATGACCCAACTTCGGTTACAAGAAGCCAAGCACCTCTGGCTTAACAGAATGACATAACAACTAATAATTTCAAGGCGTGGTAGATTAGTCTAACGGCTTACAGAATACTTTAACGCACAGAAGAGCTCTAGTTCGTAGTAAACCAACGAGAAAAAGCCTAATGGTTAGAACATTCAACGCAGCTAACGCAAATCTCTAATAATCACAGCACAACGTCAAAGAACGTCTATGTAAAGAAGGAAAGGCTCCATAGACGTAATGTAAACCCGTTTGTCTGCAACGCCGCTGCAAAGAAAAGGGATTTGGCGACGGAATCTGTTGGCGAGAATTTCCCCTCTGTATCGCACCTGGCCGACATTTTTTCCCTCCGCTACGTGTATAGGGAATTGAGGAACATGGGTTAAGATGAATTGTTCTTTGATTTATCGCGATTATTTAAACTCGGATTTTTCTCAAAATAAATAATCCATTAATTTATTTAGCGCGAAAAAATATTTTCTTTACCTTTACAGTTTAAAGAAATTCAAAACGATATTCGCGTTAATAATATTGTAACTAAATGCACTTAGATAATTTCATATTAGAAAATCTTTTATATTGATACAAATTATTTTATAAATTTATCAGTGTTTTTTAAATATACCGAAGTTGATTTTTTGTTCATGATTCGCACTTTTCTTTTTAAAAAATTTTCTAGTTACAGAACATACCACATTACCTTATATTAAGTATATAATAAACCTCCAAGTTTTAGTTTAAATTAAGTATTACAATTAAATATTACATATATTTCTTTAAATTTTGTACGTATTTATATATATAACATTATCCTCCTTCTTTTTCTATAACTCTACATACTTGTTTTTTAAGATGTTACTTTTACATACATCAGGCAGACTTAGAAAACTTTTCAGAAGCTTCGATATTCATTTGAAACAGTACTAACGTCATAGATTAAATATCAAAAACTCCGGTACCCTCTTTGCACAATATCTTTTTTCTGTATGTATATATACACACACACGCATATATATATATAAACTTTTGAATGCCTCTTGGTTGATATATTATGCAGACCTTGAGAAGGTTCTCAGAAATATCATTACTACTGCAACTATACGTAATGTCAACCAGTTATACTTCTGATATTTAATATAATCTAAAATTAATTGCAGAATTAATATTAGACTTTGCACCCACTCTTCCTTTCTATATTTCTCTATATAATTTTTCCTCGTGTCATTTGCTTGAGGTATTCTATATCTGCGTATTAAAAAGCTTTTCAGAAGCATCAGTACTAGAAGTAAGCAATAAAACAATTTTCTATATAATTAAACCAAGTATCATTTTAATATTTAAAGTACTCTGAAATTAGTAACACAAATAATTATATACTTTACTCCCTTTCCTCCTTCCTTCCATAATTCTACGTGATACTTTCTTATGCCATTTGTTCAACACATTATCAAGACTTTAACCCAAGCTTCCAGAAATATCATTACTCTACTAAACAACATTAAAAACCATCTATGTAATATAAATTAATTAGCATTTGTAATACTTAAAATAATCAGATTTTTTTTTCTGAATAAGAAGTATTTTATAATTCCATTCGGATTTCATGTCTCTTAAATACAAAAACAAAACAAAAACATAATGTATTTTAAATATATTTTCTGTTTATTCATTTTCTCCAATTGCAGTCAAATTACATATACATTTAACTATCTAAATAGGCAGCAGAGAATATTTTGAACAAAATTCTGAAGTGATTTGTTAGTGTAAGAATTTTTTTTCTTGTTATCAAAGCATTAAATGGATAGACATTCTTGTTCATAAATATAACCTTTTTTAGAACTCTGCACATGTAGTTGATTTCTAAAAATCTTAAAAATTTCTTAAAAATTAACATTTATGTAACAAGTTATATATTAACATTTATATAAGAAATTAATTAACAAATTATATTGACATTTATATACCAAAATATAACAAGTTATATTTTTTTCTTCTTACAAACTCTTCACACGATTATTAAACCACATATTATTCACATAATTAAACGAATAAACGAACGAATAAAATAATAGCAAGCAGTTTTCGTTGTGTTCATTAAAATATTCTTTAATGTGTCTCAAAATTAAATGTTCTTTACTTAAAAGTTTTCTGTTGCTACCATGTTTTGCTATCCTTCAACAATATAATCCACATTGTTACTTTTCAAAGCATATTTCAACACTGAAGAGCCAAAACATTATGACCACTTACTCAACAGCACATCGTGCAATTTTGGCTAGCATAATAACTTCACCCGGCCTTGGCATGGATACAAGTTCTTGGTAGACGACTGGAGATAGGTTGTACCAAATGTTTAAGCAGTGGTCACACAAAGTTGAGATATTCCGACATGATGTTTGAGCTCTGAGCTACCGCTCCATGAAATTCAAAATGTACCGTATCGCGTTAAGATCCAGTGAGTTAGGTGTCCTAGATATTAATTGGAATTTATTCTTATCCTCCTCAAACCACTCCAACACATTGATCCTTGTGACACGGGCTGTTGTCCTGGCTGTTGAACTCCCATTGTCCATATCGCAGCTTGAAACCAAAGAACCTATTCTTTGTTTAAACTCTTTCTAAACGTAACGGTCGAACCTGTCCAAACTTCAACATTCAGCTTCAAGCGTTGGCGCATTTTGGCGACAGATATTTCACGCATGTGCAGTTGTTTCCCTTTTCGTTGGAAGGGAGCCACTTCTGCGAAGTTTTCCTTCTTAACAGTACATATTCTTTGACAACGTGGCCTGGAATAGGCAGACACGCTCTAAAATTAACTTCCTAAACTCTTGCTTAAATAGCGCTTCATTGTACCTTAATCTAAATAAACTATCGCTATCTCCTTTACATTCTGTCATGAAAAGCGTGGGTGAAAAGAGAGTAATAGGAAATTAAAACTTAAAATGAACTATTAGTTGAAAATGACTAGAAAAACCTCACATCTTTCCCTCCCAGAATTTCAGAAAAAAATAAATATCCTTAACGACCTCGTTAAGAGCTTAAATTCTAATTATCTAAACTACCTAATTTTACCAGAGCCCACCACTTATAATAAGATAAGGTCTTTGAGTGTAATTAAATCTAAAAATTCAAAATTTGTTACAACGTCGTGATTCTTCTTGGTATGAACAAATTTTCAGCAGCTCACAGCCTTCCAGAAAATCTGGGAAGAAGAGGACTTTTCAAAAGCTCTACAAACATGATATAAAAATTTTCACAACTTTTTATTAAATTTTCTTTTCACTTTCCTGCCACACATTTATTCCACAATTAAATCTCTCCCCCCATGCTCTCCAGAAAAATTGGAGTGTGCTAGCGCAAACAGAGCCTTTTGTAAGTGTGTTTATAGACACTAACAGTTAACCACCAATCTACGTGTTATTAGAATTTGACACTCGAGACCTCAGAGATACCCTATTTACAAAACTGCATCTAAATGTGCTAACGAGAGCGTGATGTAAATTAAAGTGTTGGCTGAGAAGCCTAACTTAATCATGTATACATCTAAATTTACTTTTAACTTAAGTTTCTGAATTTGAAAGTTTTCATTCACCTTTCGTTCATGCAATAAAAATAAATTCTTGTAATTAGGCAAGTCTTTTTAAATACTTTTCAAAAGAAAACAAAATAAAATGCATTAAATAACTATAGAATTCAGCTTCCACTTTACACTGAGATTCACGAGTTGCTTTGAATTTCTTAACATTTGCACTCGTGTTTCCTGATAGCAGCCTCTTGGACTAAAATTGCATTCTTATTTCCTGATTACATAACACAGAAAAGTGCAATTTAACTTTCGAGCCATTTTACTCTTTAAAGTAACTAGAATAACCTCACTTGAGGTAAAATTTAAATGAATTCATCAACTAGTCCTTCTAGATATAAAATAAAACTGAACTTTACTAAGAAGAGAATAAAACTGAACTTATCTTTCCGATCTTTGTTCTCGTCCATCCGTTTTTTGATTAACTGATCCTAACTGGGTAGGCCTTCAACTGGCAGCTCCCTCCTCCAAGGCTAGATACTCAGCCTTTGTCGAGGTTGGTCCTCCGGTCCGTCGTTGAGCTTCCTCTTCTTTGCTGCCTCCCGGAACCTTGGCCTTTTCCTGGGAAGCTGGTAGTCAGGCGGTTCAGTTTTTGTTTCCTGCTTCATTGAACTTTCTGCTGGGCCTTCTCTCTTTCGACCGCGCAGTTCGCCACGCTGCATATTCCTTGCCTTTGCAGCTTGGTAGGCTGAACATTAATTCTTTGGTCGTCTTGACATTGGGATCCTCTTCGAACTTCCAGACTGCTGCTGGGGTTTCTTTTCGCCGTTTCCCCGTCCTCGTAGCTCATTTGGTGGTTGCCGTCGTTTCCTGGAGTCGCTGCGTGTTTTTCGCCTTTGCCTTTCCTGCTTGCGTTTGGTTTTTGGCTTTCTTCCTATGTTGTACTCCGCTCATCGTTGCCTTCCTTTTGGCTGCCGGAGTTTCGAATTCCATCTGATTTTGCACCCCATTGCTGCTGTTTGTGGCATCTTGGTTTTCCTGCAAAGTGCTTTTAAATATGACCATTTTATTTCTATTTTAGTAAGGTTTAATTTGATCTACATTTCCCACTACTTGCGACGTTTTAAGTAGACTATAGTTTCTCTAACTCTTTCCACTATATATGGCCCTGAAATGTGGGACAAAATTTGGCAACTTGCTCGTCGCTTGCCGATAATTAGGAGGGCTTTATTTTTAGCACTTCGGCTCCCACTTGATAATTTACTTCTCTCCGCTTCATATCGTAACATTTTTTTTGTTTCTCCGTTGCCCTACCTGAACATTCAACTGCTTCAACTGTTAGTTTCTGGATATCTTTCGTTTGCAATTCCGGGGCTTTCTTCTGTACAAAAAGTAATTTGTCCAGCGGTGTAATTAACTTTCGGCCTAAGAACAACTCAGTTGGATTTTTTTCCCGTAGTAGCATGCTGAGCTGTTCGTAATGGGTAAGCTAACTCATTGACACCGATATCCCAGCGCTTGTGATAATTTCTAACCCAACAGCGTATTATTTTCACTATGTTTTTGTTTACCCGTTCTCCTATGTTGGTCTACGGCCAATAAGGTATCATTTTTAAGTGGCATATGCCAAGTCCTGTACAGTAGCCCTTCAAATATTTGGGACACAATCTGTTTGCCGTTGTCAGAAATTTATTTTAAGATCCGTATTTTAAGACATATTTATTTAAGAAAGAATATGTTACTATTTTTGCCGAGGGTCTCCTCAGGGATGACTATTTCAAACAATTCAGAAAAATTGTAAGGTTTTAGTTAAACTAACAAAGTTTTATTTTAATTTAAATCTTTCTATCTCTTCTCTGTTTCAACTTCCCGTCAGAAGAAGCGCGCGTTTTCAGCTTATGCTAATTTGAAGTAGAGCCAAGTACTATTTAAACCAGAGGTAGAAACCTCTCAGTGTGAGAGAGCTTTTAGTCTCAGATCACGGTCATTCTGTTCGACGTTCGCCTGACCAGCTAGCAGATAATTTCTAAGCCATAGGGTTACTACGTGATTGCTTATTGAAATAAATTGAAGTGCGCTAGTATTAGTATTTCTTGCTACGCACCATTTAGTTAGAGGCCAACTCCGCGATTTAGCTCTGTGTGCAAGGTTTAATTAAATTTCTATTTAGCTTAGTTTAAATTTATCTGATTGTTCATTTAAACCCAAGTGTGGTCCTTTTACTTTCTGTATCCCTCCTGAGTTGGGAAGTGTGTAAATAATATTGATTTAATAAAAGAGGATTTTAAATCCCTTTCAAGTGCAGTTATTCTTCAGCAGAGTATCTACACCAGAACATAGCTGATTTCCACTCCCTGTTCCAGATCAGGACATTAGGACTTTAAGGAGTTACTTCAAAATTTTTGCCAAATCTACGCACAGAACACTCAGTCCTGACACTGGCGCCCGAAGAAAAATAAGAGGATGGCCTCAAAGACAAGAAGACGAACCTGAGATACCTGCTGTACCTGTCCAGAATCCTGAGATAGCACCTCCTGGCTTAGAAGGATTTGGCTACATCGTACAAACCATGCGAGCAGCCATTAGGCCAGCGGCAAGTTTTGACGGCAAGACAGCCGTAATTAATTTCCTGGAAAAGCTAGACTCCCACTTCACGTTATATCCAGTTCACGAATTCCAGAAAGTCACTCTTGCGACCACCGCTTTGAAGGGCCAAGCGCTGAATTAGTTCAAACGCATTGGAAAGAATCTCTTGGGGGAACCAGGAAGCCCCACGATTCATTCAGTACGATATTTCAAGAATTCCTTGGTGAAAGCATTTCCTGTAGTACGAGATCGAGCCAGACTGGAGGCGGAACTTTTTAGCCGATATCAAGAAAAAATAGAAGATTTGTAAAATTTTATTTTGAGAAAAATTCAAGTTTTCTTTTGTATGAAAGTCGTCCGGATCCTGAAGTTATTCAAATTATACTTCCTAGGCTACTACCCCAAGTTCAAGATTTCATCGAACTAAGAAAACCAACGACGTTAGACAGATTATTCGAGCTCGCAGTACAATTTGAAAGCCGAAGAACAGCCGACAACGAGCGACGACGCCAATTTGAGCGAAGAAGTCAGTGGAGTTCGCCAAGACCCCAGCAGAAGCAAAATCAAAGTTACGGGAATAAGGCGAAGCAATGGTCGAAGAAAGATGTGTCTCCTAAATCGAGCGGCGAACGAAGGGAATTCAATAGAAGAACAAGCAAAGATTCCGAGGGCAACCAGAATAAGAAGAATTTAAACTAAGATGGATTTCTTCGAGGAAGGTGAAGAAGTCCGAAGCAGCGCAAAACCCTTCCACAATCAATTTAAACACCGTGGTCGTGAAGAATTTGAGTTTACCGAAGATTGAAGTTCTAATTAACAACATACCGGTGACGGCTCTCTTAGATACAGGAGCCCAAAGCAGCTTTATATCGGAAAGATTTTTCAAGAAGCACTTTCGCCGTTACAGAATTTTTAGTGCAAGAGACACGGATGTCATAGCGGCCCAAGGGGAGAAGTGTAGCTGTTTAGGCAAAGTACCCTTGTTCGTGCGTATCAACGACGAGCAGGTAAAAATTTTATTTTATATTGTGCGAAACCTGCCAACATGTATTATTCTAGGTGTGGACTTTTTTAGTTTGGCAGAAGCAAAAATTGATTTCAAAGGGAGAGAGTTGACGTTAAATATGAAACCAATAGAAACCAAGAATGATAAGTCCCCGTAGCTGGAACTGCGGCATCTACCGGCAGAAGAAAAAGAAAAAATCCAGGGCCTGGTAAGTGACTTTTCGAATTTATTTAGTGATGTACCGGGTTTCACACAGGTCGTTAATCACAACATAGAAACGGGGGATGCTCAGCCAGTTAGGCAAAAGCCCTACCGCTACGACAAAGTCAAAGAAGAAATAATTGAATATCATATTAAAGATATGTTAAAGAATAAAATCATCACGCCAATTTCTAGTAGTTATGCTAGCCCAATTGTATTATGTAGGAAAAATAATGATTATCCGATTACGCACCCGAATCGATGGCGTTTTGCTATAGATTATCGCAAGTTAAATTCCTTTACAAAATATCCCGTATACCCGTTGCCGATAATCGAAGAAATAATTCGAAATAATTCGTCTACAAAATACATGACTACGTTAGATCTTACGAGTGGCTATTTTCAGATTGGGGTAAAACTCGAAGACGTCCACAAAACCGCGTTCATAACTAAGTCTGGCACGTACGCATTTCTTAGAATGCCTTTTGGTTTATCCGGCGCGCCAGCAACGTTCCAAAGGTTTATGGTCATCGTCTTAAGACCGGTCTTTGGTAAAAGCACGTTCATATATTTAGACGATATTATAATTACAAGTAGTAATCTAGAACAACACTTACAAGATTTAAGAAAATTGTTTTCATTGTTAAATGAAGCTGGTTTAAAGCTAAATGCGTCTAAATTTAAATTTGCCGCAAAAGAGTTACGCTATTTAGGATTTAATATTTCCCAAAAGGGAATCGAAACGGATCAATCAAAAATAATAGCTATTAAAAATTATCCTGTTCCTAAAACAGCGAAGAAATTATCGTCCTTTCTTGGGATGTGTTCATACTATCGGTCCTTCATTAAAGACTTTGCAAAAATAGCTGAGCCGCTGCTAAAGTTGAAAAGAAAGAAAGCTAGGTTTTGTGGTCAGCAGAAGCCAACTTGGCGTTTCAAAAACTGAAAGACGCATTGACTCAAGCTCCTGTCTTAAAATTTCCAGAGGGGGATAAAGGATTAGAGATTTCAGCGGACGCTTCAGATTTCGCGATTGGCGCATTGCTTTCCCAAAATGGTCAACCAGTGGCCTTTTTCAGTCGAACGTTAAATGCAACCCAGAGAAACTATTTTGCAACGGAAAGAGAAACTCTCTTAGTGTTATCATCAGTACAGAAATTTCGTGTGTTCTTTGGAAGTTCTTCAGTAACTGTATATACCGACCACGCGGCGGTCACTAGACCCTATTCTGGAAAAAATATATCACCCAGATTAATAAGGTTATAAGGTATATCTCCCACATTCTTAACGTGCCTTCGTGGTGTAATGGTCAGCACACTGAGCCGGTATTTCAGAGGTCCGTGGTTCGATTCCCGGCGAAGGCAGTGCATATTTTTCATCTCTCCGGCTTCTAATTAACCTAATGTCTCTACAGTGGCGCCCGAACTAAAAGGGTTGTGGATGATGACTCTCCACACCCAGGATTTGGCGACTAGGTCCCCTAAAACCCTAGTCGCCCTTTAAAAAGGGGAGTATATAAGGTATATCTCCCACATTCTTAACGTGCCTTTGTGGTGTAATGGTCAGCACACTGA